>CP137677.1:11473993-11561822 GCA_037976565.1 Mesocentrotus franciscanus | reverse complement strand
AATGCATGTGGAATCTTAAATTTTCCTTCCCAAAACATGTATTATAACAATTAGATTATTATGGAAATCTGCATTTAAACGAACAATTTCCCGAGTTGAAGGAAGGTATAGCGAATCACAAGTGTTAAACTGTTTATGTGAAAGGAAATCATACACATTGCTAAATTCGTACATTAGCTTGACTTGTACAAATTAACTAAGTTTATACATCGGATACATATAGGAATGGTCAAGAATGAAATTTATACTTTCACTAACAAGATCATCTCAAAATGAAATCTTAGGAGTTACGATCATGACGATCTTCAGAAGGTAGCTTTTTGGAACAATCAGAATGATTAGAAAAACGCTTTGATATTCACGGTATACATTTGAAAAGTTGCAACATCTGATGATGATGATTAAATGATAAAGATCCTAATACTATCAATAAAGATGGTGATTGTGACGGTGACGATAACACTGCTACTATACTACTACTACTACTACTACTGAAACTACTGCTGCTGCTGCCGCTGATAATAATAGTGATTATAATACTAATTGTAATAATGATAAAAATATAGTATTAATAATAATTATTATAATAATAATAATAGCATTTGGATTAGTAAAGTTAATGATAATTATGATAAACCTAAATTATAATGATTATGATTTTGATGATAACAATGAATAATGAAAAGAAATGTAACACATAATTATTTCGCTGCGCATCTGCCTCTAGATTTCAAAGTGCTTTGAAAGTATTAACTTGATAAACTTGGGCCAAACTAACGTTGTCAAAGTTCCAAATAAGGATTTTTATCCTTCAGACATATCGTGTATAGTGACGCGATCTGGCTTATCCTTACATAATGTCTCCTCCTTTAAAAACAAATCATTCTCCCAAAATCAATATTCTTTTGTTGCTCTGAGCGCTTTGTGATACCAACGTGACCAAGATTAGTGTTAATGGTCAAATTAAGAAGACTAAATAAGGATTAAACAATTATTTACAAAACAATTATTGAAACTAAAGAGAGGTGAAGCGGCAGTTTGTGCCACTTTTAATTTTCTCCCAGGAAAACAGAAAAAGTGGCCGCTGTAGACATGTGACTTTTCCAGACAGGTTCTAACACATTGCTCGAGGGAAACAAAATACATGGCACTGATGAGCGTCAAGTAGGCTAGTAGACATTACGTAGTACTTAATAGAGCGGTGGTCTCCATTAGACATATTTGAGTCCATTTGTAAGACGAGTGCTCATTAAAATGCGAGGAGTTTTAAACATTTGTTGGTATTAGTCTTTTATTCCGTTTTTACCAAATTACGTTTTATGACGGCAGGGCTAGCGCTACCTTGCTTGGCCTTTGTCATGAAATGGAATGTTTAATGCTTGACTAATGTTCGTGCTTTTGTGTGGAACAAGGATTGGGTGGCGTAAAATAAAATGATAAAAGGGGACTCAAAGAATTTGGTGAATCCTGGGAGGCCCCAGCCCCCTGTAAATTCCGGATGTACCCGTATAACCTATTCGGGAGCGAGATGCCTGAAGAACCCCATATATTAGAGTACCAAAGTGTGACGTCATTGGCCAAGTTGTCAAGGATGCTGATTCCAAACAATTTTGTGCTTAACAATGGCGTGGTGATCACACCAGCGCCAAACACTGAATTTTGCCCTGCTCCATCCCGTTGCTTGAATGATTTCGCCATAAAACCTCATACGCACTCTGTTGTTTAGAACCAGTAACCTGGACGACGAGCGAATATGACGTTAATACTTCGGTACTCTATAAGTATTCGAGCAGTGAGGTGGCTGATTTGAAAAGGCATACGTAACATTGTGTAAGTCTTATCTGGTCTTTTTAATGACGCAATAACATTTCTTACCTTGGAAAGTGAGTTTTTTATTTTGAAATATCGAAACTTTCATTTACATAATTAGAACATGAAATTTGATATTTTGGGCACTCATGTGGCGTCATGCATGCAGTTACCTCCCCCACATACCCGCCTGGTGAAAATGTGCCCATACTCCCTTTAGACATGCACCCAACCCTTCCTGTAAGCTCGTTCACTTAGATGATATTAAAACTGAAGGGAAGTCATAATTGTAAATTGTATAGCAATCATCCCAAATCATTCCCTTTGTTGCCATGCAATTTAGCATCCCTATCTGGGTGTAAGGAATCATCCTAGTATATTTGTTTTCCAGTCTAAAGTTATTAAATCATTAATTTTTGTCTAGCTGAAAAAATAAAATATCACTGTTCAAATAAGGAAGGACTGAAATCGTTTCGTACGTCCATACGGCTCATCGTTGAGTGGAGATGATTATGCAAGAAGGAACGAATTTGAACAGGAAGTTATAGATAAGATTGATTTAAAGTCAAGAAAGCGAAAGTGTATTAAATGAATATTTTACAGTAACTGAGTTAGAAAAGAGAATAACTGAGATGAAGGATTCAGCGCCCGGGCAGGACGGAATATTACCCAGACTGATTAGTCAGTTGCCAGATATCGCTTTCCATTATCTTGTCGATTTGTTTAATGAGATCTGGGACAGTTCCATCCTGCCCGGACAATGGTTACATCATTACATGCCATTCTAATTCAAGTTTTAAAAACTGGAAGAGATCCATCAAACCAGAGGCGGCGGAGCGGCTTCCAAAGTGGGGGCACCAACAAAAAGGGCACTTTCTGGAAAAAGGGCACCTTCAAAGGGAAATCTCAAAGCGAAAAGATACAAGTTTTTAGACATTGGTATATACCCCTATATTGCGATTACATTATCAGGGATGATTTTAATATTTGTTTCTCTTTATACATCATATAAGATATTGGTTAAGCATCATACTTTGCAGTTGGATGCGATGGTCTGAAAATTCATTTGCGAGCGAGGAAAATTTAAAGATTTGTGAGGTCGCTGCGCGAAAAATTACATCTTATAAAGAGGAAAAACCCAATCCTGATGGGATTATAAACACATTCTCATAACGGAAGACTGAAAAGGCCTTTGATAAGTAACATAACTATAACATCTATAAGGGAAATTGCTCTTAGTCGCTTGAAATGATGAGAGGAAAAGGGGACACTTATTACCAAAAGGGATAAGACACTTATTAGAAAAGAAAAGCAGCACGTGTCAAAGTACAAAGGCTAATTACCAGAGGTGAACATGGAGCACTTCTTACACCTAAACAAAGAGGCACTTATGAGAATGGGAAATGGGCATTTGTCGACGGAAAAGAGGCACCCATCAGATTTTGATGGCATCATCATCAGGAGCTTTTATAAGAAGTTAAGTTACCTTATTTGTGACACTGGCAGGTCACTCATTGGCGGTGGGTGCAGGGGACAGAGCCCCCGGAAGCTCAGTTGTTCAGTATTTAATTACGGTCAGATGAGCATCCAGGGGCCGCCTTAGGGCCTTGGTGGGGTCCAGGGCAGAGCCCGGAAGCTCAAGAATTTTAGGCATTTAATTACGGCCAGATGAGCATATCTTTATACCGTGACCTCATTTGTGACGCTGGCAGGTCACTCATTCTTTTTTTCTTAAAAAGTGAGCCCCCCGAGCTCCGCCATTCTGCAGGCCCTGACATGAGGGCTTCTAAATAAGCATATTTTTTGTCGGACTGTAAATTTGGGAATTTGTAATTTGTCAACAAACGCATAAAAAAGTATAATTTACAAAAAAAATTGAGAAAAAATCCGAAAAAATGATCACGTCATTTCAGCAACATTTGTAAATCACTAGTATTGAATTAGAAATTGGGGGTAACTGCCCCAAGCCCCCCATCAGTACGCCAGTGTTCAGGGGCTCATGTCTTCTCACCCCTATAATAAAAAACACACACGCTTTCCCATCCTCTCACAATATTTCCACGATATGCACGTATCGCTACTATTAAATCCTCCATTGATAAATATAGGGGCATGCGGAATATTTAGGAAATTTAATTCCTGTTTACTCTCCTTTTCTTTGAATGGAATATAATTTTTAGGTAATTGAATTCAGGTTTTATTATTTTTTAATTTTCTTTTGGTTTAAAAATACAAACCATTTGTACTCCTTTACTGCTGATATTTTTTTTTCGGGGGGCGAAAATGCGTTCCCAAAAAAAAAACTTCGTTTAAGGGGCGACTGCCCCCCCCCCCCACTTCCGGCGCCCCTGCAAGGAATCCCTCGGGAAGTGTAATCAGTCCACTGCTATATTTACATTTATGTTGAAAGAGATATAGAAAACTGGTGTAAAAGATGAGAAGTGTATTCAGTATTAATAAACATGAACATTGAACATCATTTAAGGTCTGTAAGAAATATATACGAGAGAGGAAAAAGTAGTTTTCAAGGTTGAAAATACAAAAAAAAATGAGTTTATATAATTTATTGGGGAATTAAGATCATCTGCATGCACACTCTGATTGCTTTTTTAAAAGTCATGCACAGATAGATATCACTCATTGTAGCTGGTGAGTTAGAACTAACTTTGCCAAGATGATGTAAAGATCAAATTGTATTTTTGTATAGGCCTCTACGCCAATGTTTATTTTGTATTTATATTATTTCAAGTTCGCTTTCTCTCGGAGAGGAAGGAAGGAAAAGTATAGTTTTTAGCACTGCACAGTTAACCCACGGTCGACACCTAAATTATTGCCCACACCATCGATTGAACGGTCACAAGTCACAACCAACGAAAGGAAGCTGTGAAACTCAGTGACGACCATTCGAGGAGCAATAGGCCTATTGAATTAGAAAAATGAAACACGTACTGAAATGACTGAATCAATATTTGAGCCAGAGAAAAAGAAACAGCGCCATCTAATCATCATTGATGAATAACTCGAAGAAAATAATCTTTACAACAACAACGCAACAGCGCTTGCAAAATTTCTGTTGCAATACATGGAAAATCCTATTCTGGTGGAAGTGTAACTGTAAGTCATTAAGTGGGTAGTTTTTTTACAGATTGTGTGCGCTGTTGAGTAAAATCAATTTATTTGAAAATTTAAAAATGATCGAGTAACGTTTTCCCATCGATGAGGGCATATGAATTGTTAATTTTCCCTTTGTCTGCTATTTCAGTATTTGCATTTGTTGTGTCCTTCTAAAAGTGAGAATACCGAGTGTGGTCCCATGTGTTAATTTCTGCGTCAGTTGTCTGTTGCACTACAGTCCAGATTCAGCGAAGCATTGCCATTACGGCATTAGTACTGCACTGTAGCTGTAGTCAATGCAATGCTAATGCGTATTGACCTCTAGCGCGTTCCATACATGTATGAATCAAACGATCCATTTTTAAAACTTTTATACCGGTTAAATACTCTACTATTACAAATACAACATAACTAGGCGCTAGTGTCGAGTGACCAGTCTAGACCCTAGTCACGTACGAGTCGGGCTAACTCGGACCAAAGACAACTCGGCCCAGCTGCAAAACGGTCAGTTTTTGCAGGTTTAGGTTTAGGATTAGGGTTAGGTTTAGGTTTAGGGTCAGGGTTAGTGTTAGAGTTAGGGTAACTTAGGGTTAGGGTAAAATGACAAAAACTGACCGTTTGCAGCTGGGCCGAGTTGTCTTTGGTCCGAGTTAGCCCGGATTCGTCACGTACTACTACTAGCCTAGTGTACTTTCGAAAGTTTTGTATCCATTTTTGGCGCTAATTCAGAATCGTAATTCATAGTCACTCATACACATCCCTAATTTGACCCGTAACTCCGGCATGGAACATACCCAAACATACCCAAAATCAAGTAAATCTTCATCAATAGTTCAAATAATGGCCATGATTTAAAACTAAAAGTCGTTATGTTTCTTATCTGTTTCGTGTCAATTTTCTTATCTTTTGGAGTATTTGTCCTAAAAACAAAGACTTATGATATACACTTTCTCACAGGATTCACGGCAAACTGCTGCACAACACAGTTGCATACCGTACCGACGGTGTGGGTGCGAGCCAGCGTTCATGAAGTTAGCGACCGTGATGATGAATTGCTTAGATTAATTTAATGAGGATCTGAGATTACAGTCGCTAACTTCACGCACGGCTCGCGCCCACACCCCACCGTCGGTAGGCCTACAGTTTGCAATTGTTCCCGCCCGCTTCCTTTTTTGAGGCCACCTGCTTTTTTCTTTTCTTTATTTGTCATTTCCTGTGTCCAAGTGGCGGCCATTTTGAGAAAAAAGAGGGCCTCCTCCTTCCTTTTTTTATTATTTTATTTTTTTTAATTTGGCCTTGGTGTGTCACCAGAATGAAAAGGTCTGCAATGCAGTGCTACTACTCAGCATTTTCTGTTTTGAATAGGTACCTCCACACTTCATACTTAATGGAGTAATCCTTTTGGCAGCTTATTCAGGAAGCTATGAGGCCACCTGCTTTTTTCTTTTCTTTATATGTCATTTCCTGTGTCCAAGTGGCGGCCATTTTGAGAAAAAGAGGGCCTCCTCCTTCCTTTTTTTATTATTTTTTTTTTTTTAATTTGACCTTGGTGTGTCACCAGAATGAAAAGGTCTGCAATGCAGTGCTACTACTCAGCATTTTCTGTTTTGAATAGGTACCTCCACACTTCATACTTGATGGAGTGATCCCTTTGGCAGCTTATTCAGGAAGCTAAACTGAGATGGTAGTACTAGACTACTAGTAGTCCACTGGCTGGAATGTTTCGTGTCGCGCGCCCAATCAGCTGAGAAAATAACACAAGAATAAGAAATATATAAAAACTGTCAGAATCTGGACTAGGATGGTAGGTGAGGGGAGTAGCTGCAAGGAGTGCCATGAAGTGCAGAAATGGTCTGTGGACAAAGCACTTACCGGTATCAATTTACAGTAAAATATGCTAAGTCCAGTGCAAGGAATTTTCAAACATGCATAGGAATCCACCTCTTCAGCACTGTTATGTCAAGTTTTAGTGTATGGCTCTTTGGCACTTTAATATTTTCTTCTATACTAGACTCCTGTACCCAGTCCTTTGATCCAGTCAAGTGGCAAGGAGAAGATGGCTGGTGAAGGTGGTTCCCTAGACCATGAAGTCTGCCAGCAGATGGCTAGCCTGGTGGAGAGCCTAACCACATCTGGTAAACCTGCCTTGGACCAGGACATGATGAAACAGCTGAAGAAAATCTGCAAGTATGTTCAACAACAAAGCGTAGTTAATCAAAGCATCTCTGTGTTGAATGTTGATGCAGCATGTTGGCTTGTGTTTAAATTTTGGACATTAAAAGCTTTCTGTTGAATCTGTCCCATATATAGGAAATGCTACCCGAAATTGTAACTGTTATCATACAGTATCTAGACTGTAGATGGTTGTTTTATTTCCATGGGAGACATGTATAAAATAAATTACAATGAATCATTAAATTTTAAAAGCAACACCAAATGTGACTCTCAGAAGTTGATTTTTGTCTCGCCTGCCTAGCAAAAAGCGAGACATAGGCGCCACTTTTCGGTGGCGGCAGCGGCGTAAACATCAAAAACTTAACCAAGGTTAAGTTTTGAATTTTAATATAATTTTGAAAGTATGAGTTCTTACCGGTATTCAATGAAACTTGGACTAAAGGGTCATCAAGTATCCCCAATCATGTGAGTAGAATTTCAGGTCACAAAGTCAAGGTCAAAGGTCATTTCAGGTCAACAAACTTATGACTATGTTGTGGCATCATCATCAAAAACTTAACCTGAGGTTAAGTTTTTGAATTTTTAATATCATTTTGAAAGTATATATAAGTTATTATTCAATGAAACTTTAACTAAAGGGTTATCAAGTATCCCCAATCATGTGAGTAGAAGTTCAGGTCACTTAGTCAAGGTCAAAGGTCATTTCCGGTCAACAAACTTAGACTATGTTGAGGGACCAGGTGAAGATTTTGAATTGTTATAATTTTGAAAGTATACATTCCTATTCCATGAAACTTGAACATAAGGGTTATCAAGTATCCCAAATCATGTGATTAGTCTTTTAGGTGACAAAGTCAAGGTCAAATGTCATTTCAGGTCTGCAAACTTAGACATTATTGTGGCATCAACATCAAGATTTGAATTTTTAGCATAATTTCAAAAGTGTTTGTTCAAATTCCATGGAACTTGTACCCAAGGGCAATCAAGTATCAAAAATCATATGACACAAATTTCTGGTCACAGAGTCAACGTCAAAGGTCATTTTAGGTCAGTAGACTTGGATTATGTTTTTCGCAATTTAATATGAGAATTAATAAATCAATTTTTGTTATTTGTTCATATTTCATGAAAGTTATCAATCTTGGTACAAATAATAGTAAATAATTCTTCTGATGATTCTTAGTCAATATTCACTTTAAAATGCTGATTATATTCAGAGGATTTCATTTTGGGGGGCCTGCTAATGGGCCACCCTGCCTATAAATAATGTCCCAACCTCAAATTTTCATCATATCGAATTGCGTAATGCAGGCAAGACTGCCAAGAGCGTTCCCTTGTTTATAATTATATGTACTTTCATTCTCTGTATTCAAATTTATATTCCAGGGTATCTGATTCCTATGTTGAGCACTGCTTCCATCTCATCATAAGCCAGCTTGAGGAAGAGCATTCAGAGATCAGACTGTCCGCATTTCAGGTTTGCCATTCTTTTTATTTTTTTCTTCATTTTATATAATTTTCATTCCTTCTTGGTCCCACAACCCAATTTATTATCTGATTACAAACAGATTAGAGAAATGTACACTTTTGGTCAGTTCCTTAATGGTCTAAATTAAGTTAAGGATATAGACATATTTTGACCACAAATTTTCTGTCAATAGTATTATTATTATTTTTTTTTACTATCAGTGATTTTGCAAAGGAACTTGTCCACAAAAGTATCTTTCCGAACCCAAAAGGCAAAAGCACATATATAAAACATTCACAAAAGTGATACTTTTATAATTTCTCTAATTTCAAACGCTCTTAGGTCATTAATGAGCTCTTCAGTCGATCCCATCGGTTTCGGGAGCTCCTTGTGTCTGACATGCATGGAGTTGACCATAGGCACCAGTGTGGATCTCCCTCTGCCTCCTCCCAAGCCTGCTGCTATACTCCTGAAGGAGCATGCTCTCAGGGCAATGCAGGAGTGGTATAACAAGTTTGGAAAGACGTACAAGAAGCTGGGTCTGGGATACACGTACCTCAAGAACTGTAAGAAGGTATGTACTGATTTGACTTGACATGATTTGGATCTCCCTCTGCCTCCTCCCAAACCTGCTGCTATACTCCTGAAGGAGCAAGCTCTCAGGGCCATGCAGGAGTGGTAGATAACGAGTTTGGCAAGCCGTACAAGAAGCTAGGTCTGGGATACACGTACCTCAAGAACTGCAAGAACGTATTAATTGTAATTTGACTTGAATGTACAATGTATTAATGTCTATATATTTTCCCTATCGGTTCAAATATAATAATAATAATACTTAGCTTTTATATAGCGAATTACAATTAATGATTGAATGATGGATAAAGTAGCCTGACCATTAAGAAGAAAAAAAATACTTTTACTTTTTGTAATAAGCAATCAGTGGAGGTTCAGCTTTAAGTATGATCAGAGGGACTACGGTAGATAGTTTAGGAGTAATGCCTTACCGAAGGGTGCAAGTGCACCAGCTTGATTTCGAAGCTAGGACCTCTTGGTGAAAAGAGCACTACGCTGTCACTGAACCATCCTGCCTCCTCTAGCTTATTGTGCACTTGTGATCATTTTCAAGTTTATATTGATCTTGTATTTTGGCAGGTCGACTTTGTGAATATCCAAGCAAGATCTGATGCCGAGAGACGGAGAGCAGAAGAGAGGCAGCGTCGCCTTCAGCAGGCTCAAGAACAAAAGCTAAATAAAGTCACACAAGAAATGAATGGTTAGTACGCTTTACTTTTCAAATATTCCATCAGACCTTCTGCTGTCTAAAGTAGATTTTCTCTTGCTTCATGCTTTAATGAAGATGACAATAAATGTAGTTGTAGCTGAAATGGAAGAAGTACATTTATATGTTGCAAGTGAGTATAGAAATGTTGATAAATGCCTATCATAGAACACATACTTGTACTATTTAAAACATTGGTACACAGAGAGATGAATTGGTTTGATCTTTGGATCACATTGTCTATGCCAGAATCTATCTGTCTATCTGTGTCCAAATTTTGAAATGGGTCCCCTGCCACACCACACTATCTACTGTATCTCCATCACCACGGTGGCAAGGTGTGGCCTTCAAGGTATATTCAAGGTATATTCAAATACTTGTAGGGCATTCTGGCAACGGTCTGATGGATCTTGATACACAGGTTCTCATGCATCTTTTTGTCTTCACCTGTTCTACATACAGTAGCTACAAACAAATTATGTTGCATGTACCTTATTTTTCATATTTTTATATATTTGCTTTTGTATCCAAGAAATCATCCCAGAGATTCAGGAGTGTTTGACACAATGTGAAAACTGCTTCCAGCTCCTCCTACCCAAAATGACCTTCGATGACCTTGATGATGTCTCCATGGCAACAAGCTCCAGTCAATTCCAAAGCAAGAAGACACCAAAGCCATTACCTCGAAAAAGCATGAACAAAGGAAATTGGTGAATAAGAGACCGCAATCAGAGGCAGAAAAAGATGCTGATAGGACTAAAGATGGATCGTCACATGATTCAAAGACCTCCCAAAATTTTAAGCATGATTCAGACAGAAGCTCAGCGGAAAACTCTTCAGTGTTATCTACAGGGAAAAGTATATTCGACATAGGGGATGGAGAGGAGGACACTTTGGAAGGAGATCAACCATCTTGTATATCAGGAGAGATTAAGAGGGATCATAGAAGAACTAAGGAATGGGAAGAAGACTCACATGTGGAATGCAGTAGCAATCTGAAAGTTGATGGACACAAATCCGAAGAGGAAAGAAGAAAGGGCACTTTGAAGACAGATGGAACTAGTGAGAGTGATGAGGAGATGGAGAGTGGAACAAAGAGAGTGATGAGGAAGAGGATGAAAGCGAGGAAGATAGCAACGAGATGGAGGATATCGTTGGGGAGGAAAGGAGAAGCCTTCTTCAGCAGCATGGGCTTCCATCATGGACAAGCATCAATATCAACATCGATTTGGGTACTGGTAAGCGGTATTCTACTTTACCTGAATATTGCCTCTTTAAATGAGATCTGTTTTAATCTAGACAGTTAAAAATTTTGATTTAATTTTTAGATGTTTTTGAAGTACACTTAACTACCAGATGTAGTGTACACATAGCATATTATATCTGTCGTGAAAAGAATCTGTACAATAAATAAGTCCATCGCACATCATATGATGAGACGTAGTTGACACAGGCCTCTGACCTGCCAATGAGCGCATTTCTGTCAGGGGTACCATGTGACATTATCTGTAAAGAGTATTAATATTCACGGGTAATACTGTATGCGTGACAGTACTTAATATTATCATTAAGAGGCATGTGTAAATTTGAGATTTATACGTTTCTAATTACAGAGGGAGTGAACATTAAGGAAAACGAGGACAATACCGATGTCTTACAGAGTCTTGAGGATCAGCAACGTCTCTTGACCACCAGGTACCTGACCAAGCTCAACAGCTGGACAGAGGTATGCACAAAGATCCTTTCTTCTGTACGATGACCGATGGAAAATCATCAACGTTAATGACTCATTTATTTTTACACCCATTTACTACTGAAATCTCTTATTCCAATAGACTTATTAATACAGGATCCATCTGGTTCCTGTAGGCATTTAGTAGGTTAGTCTGCAATATTAGAACAGGTTGTACCATTGTAGAGGTGTTGCAACCAGTGGATAAGTCTCCAGACTGTGAACCACAAGGTACGAGGTCTGAATCCCTGTCCCAGCAATAATGTCCTTTGGCAAGACATTAATCTACATTTGCCACACTCTACCAAGGTGAGATAAATAGGTACCCAGCAGGAATTAATACCTTAAAATGCTGTAATGCTGTAATGCTGTAATGGCAGCCATGCTAAAGCTGGGGTAATAATAATGGAGCGCCACAAGTGACAATATGCCAGAAATGAGCGCTATTCAAGACTCTACTATTATTGTCATTATTATTATTATTGAAACACGTTGTAAACCAAGATGATTTGAACTCTTAACTCCTGGCCCTCCTGCTACCAACTCCTGCTTGCCACAAAGGTCAATGGGCACAAAACAGTAGGTTCCAACCTACAGAAGGGTTGCACAGTGCATTACAAAGGATTTGCGTAATATCTGATCTTAAATGGCTTCATGGGAACCCTTTGACGATGTATATGTAGTAGCTGCACACTAGATATTTGGGAATGAGTAGAATCCCTAAGTTGGTAAAAATACACAATGTGGCGCTTGGATGTATATGAGGGACACATAAAGAATTAAACCATATAGATAGTGACAAACTGATTTATTTACAATTTATACAGATCCTGATAAAGTTGGGGAAATCCGACAAGGTCAAACACTTGATTGATCTCAAGAGAGAAATTCAGGCCAAGCAGGACAAGTACAAGGATCTTCAAGTCAACTGGACTCATTCCCACAAGAAGAAAGCTTCGGGAAGCAGCGGAGGAAAGGATAGTCCTGGCTGCTCCGGTGTGACAGACTCCAGGGGAGGAGGTGGCAAGGGGAAGGAAATCAACAGCGATGATGAGGATGATGATGGCTTCGACGCAGTTCCAGACAAGGAAGGGTACGAGTCGGACATCCCGGAGGAGCTCAAAGAAGAGTATGGTGAGTGACCTCTGGTGATCTGACATGTACTCTTGCAATAATTACCCAGGCTTTTATTTTGACAAAGAAGGTCAGGGTTAGGATTGGGATTGAGTTTCAATTTAGGTTTAGGATTAGTGTTGGGATTAGGTTTAGTGTTGGGTCTAGAGATGAACTTGGGAATTTGATAAATGTAGATCAATTGACATTGGAGTAATCATCCCCAAAACATGAGTTTTTAACCCTAACCCTATAGCTTTTACAAAAATAAGTTCCCAGAGCAATTGTAGCAGGAGCATATGTTGGATCACCACCATAAAACTGTACTCTCCTTCAATAATTTGATTTCATGCACCCTGCATTTCATATTTAAACATTTGTTTGTCAATATATATGTATACATGATGAAATTCATACAAGTTCCCTTGAAAAGCTTCTATAATGCATGTTGCTTAGCATACAGCAAAGTCTCAATATTGGCTTCAGTTTCTATCTTCTATGGTGGAGAACCATTTGTAGTACCGAGAAATGTATGCTAAATAAATATGAAACAAAAGTTTTGATTTAATATGGCTGAGTTTTTGTAGCAATGTAATTTGTTTAGAAAATTATTCTTTTCTGACCAGACGCATCCAACTAACAGCCCCATGGAAATGTCCCAGAGCATCAATTCTGCAGGGTGCTCTTTAATTGCAGTTGTATGTTATAAATGTTCTGAAAGAGATGTATAAATAGTGAAAAGCATGAAGTTCAAGGCTTGGCTCAATGTACCTTATAAAATCATCCAAAATGTGCAGGATAAAATAAAAGTCTTGATTTAATATGGCTGAGTTTTGTAGCAATGTAATTTGTTTAGAAAATTATTCTGTTCTGACCAGACACATCCAGCTAACAGCCCCATGGAAATGTCCCAGAGCATCAATTCTGCAGGATGCTCTTTAATTGCAGTTGTATGTTATAAATTTTCTGAAAGAGATGTATAAATAGTGAAAAGCATGAAGTTCAAGGCTTGGCTTAATGTACCTTATAAAATCATCCCAAATGTGCAGGATAAAATGCTTGAAAAAAAATGGCCAATACCTCAAAGCTATGCATTTTATTTCCAGGCTTAGATTCTTGCCCAAAGCCTTCGGCCAGCCAAGAAACAAGCGCTGATTGGCATCCTTTCAGGGACGCAGACAACGACATCTTGGACCCAGCGTCTCAAGCTGGTAGCATTGTAGCCATGAAGGAGAAGCTCAGGAAGATACGGGAGGAAACTCAGCTACGACCAGGGTAAGTTAAACAGTCCCTTCTGACCTACCAAGTTTGTGAAAAATTGTCACAAATGAACTCATTTCTAAATTTTTGACTTATAATTCTTGTTTTATTGATGAAGAGGGTATGAGTAGTTACCATGGAGGAGGAGGAGGAGGAGGAGATGATGGAGATGGAGGAGAAGAAGCAAGGAGGTTCAATTGTTAATATTGTGACTTCTGTTTCATTTATTTGTTGTTTATTTTATGTCAGCTGTAGGGCTAATATTTCCAAATCAATCTGTGCCCTGACAGATACCATGTCATACCGGCCAAGAAAACCAAGCGCCTCACAGAGGAGGAGCGCAAGAGACAGGAGATGCTGAAGAGAGCTCGGTGGTGTCCTTTGGAACAGATCTGGCTTTCTGGAAGAACCCTGAAGACATCAAAGCTCCTGTCATCCTTAGGTATATTGTACGGGCGGCCCCCCTTCCACCCTGACCAAAAAAAAAAGGAATTTTCTCACGAATTGGGCAAACAAAATAAAAAATTAGTGCTTTTAGCCCACCCCCCACTTATTCACCGGCTGGCTGAGTCGCTGCTAAATATTTCCTCAAAAATTGGGCAAAATTTAAAAAGTGCTCTTGCCCCAAACAAACAGAAGCAGTACGTCAGCCACGGGCTCAGGGAAAACATTGCGTCAGAACAAGGATTTTCTAGTAAAAGTTGTTACTGTAGTAAAGGTACTGCACACGAAACCATCGCGCTCATGGGAAAGTCAGACCACAATGATTGGCATTGTTTGCATGACAACAAGACAAGGGACTCAACGGCATTGGATCAAAATTGTACAGTGTATGGAAAAATTAATTTAATGAAGTAGCATTTGAATTTAAACTTTATATTTAGACTGATGACGGATAGTTTTGTGAAATATTGACTTTAGCAATTTATAATGCTGAAAAACAGGTGAATTTTTTGTTGCTATCCGTGTAGTGAATTTTCTACACGTGTAGTGGAGTGTTGTGCGTGTACATGACCGATACACGTGTACACGGTCACAGCACTAATGCTCACGAGGAGTTGTTACATTTTTTATCTCATGCTTTCTCTGATCCTTGTCTATAATATTCTAATTTTTTATCAAAGTAATTTGTTATCATGATGGTATGTTCCTCTAACTTTAGGTTAAATTCTTTGTTTTTATTTTTAGACCTGATACGGATGCTAGGACCTGGATTGGAGCTGTACAAGATGAAGAAATAGTGCTTGAGGTTTGTTAACATCATTTTTTCATGGAATTTCATGTTTTTCCTTCTTTCTTGTGATTGAGATAATCTACTCCACTGAAAACAAGATATAGAATGCAGAATGATATTCTACTTCACATTTTATGAAGTCGGATATTGAACACAAATGAATACGAAGAAAATGAAAGAATTGTGAAATTCCATGATCAGAAGGCATGAAGAGTTGTCCACAAATGACGCCATTAAATTAAATATCGCCCTCTGGTGACAAGTTATTTCTTTAGCTTAACTTCCTTATACCTTGCCTGATTTTGTTCAATTTTTCACTAATCTTATTCAAATCGTTTAAACTTTACAATAAAGGTAACTTAGGATGAAGGTTTTGGTTCCTTTAAACAAGTGTTCCACTCTCATTTCTCTCTCAAAACCAAGGTGTATTAAATAGGTACCAGGCAATGCTGGTGTCATAACAAGCGTAGAGGTGTCGTGGTTCTTTCACTTGCTTCTCAATCCAAGGGTTCGAATCCCAGCCGGGACACACGTCTTTTTGTAAAATATTAATCCACATTTGCCACTCTCCACCCAGGTGTTAAATGGGTACCTAGAAGGATTTATTCCTTGAAATGCACTTTGTGCTGAGTACGGCTGCCAGAGCTAAAGCTAGGGTAATAATATCCAACTTCTTTGGAAGCCCATAGGGACATTATATCATAATGTGATATGTGCAATACAAGAACAGTTTATTATTATTATGACGGCCATAAGGAAAAGCACTGTCAATATTGATTAAGATACTACCCTGGATAAAATAGGGACAAGTTATTCTATCAAAACAAATGATGTCTTATTTTTCTATTCTATCAATCTCCAGTCGGTCAAGGATAGCCTGAAGACCCGAGTGATGAGCTTCGCAGGGTCATTCCAGGCAGTCAAGTGGAAGTGCCGAGCACCTCTTCCTAATGGAAAACTGTGTGAGAGGATGGATAGACAGAAGGTGAGTGGAGAAGAAAAAGAGGTTGACTGATGATGATGATGATGATGATGATGATGATGATGATGATGATGATGATGATGATGATGATGATGATGATGATGATGATGATGGTGAAAATGTTGATGAGGAGGGGAGGAGGATGCCACTTCTGCTGCTGTTGCTGATGGTGTTTGTGATAGTGGTGGTGATGGTAGTGATGGTAATGGTGAAGATGATGATTATGGTAGTGGTGGTGATGATGATGATGATGATGATGATGATGATAATGATGATGATGATAAAGATAATGGTGATGGTAGTGGTGTTGATGATGTGGAAGATGAAGATGGTGGTGGTGGTGGTGATGATGATGACAATGATGATGATGATGATGATGGTGGTGGTGGTGGTGATGATGTGAAAGATGATGCTGGTGATGAAGATGGTGGTGGTGGTGGTGATGATGATGATGACGATGATGATGATGAGGATGTCGATGATGATAGTGTCAATGATCCTAGTATCATGATCTTGTAAAAAGTGAATAATTTACAATTGGCAGTTATAGAGCCTATGTTCTTCTACTTTCTGTTTAGTGCCCTTTCCATGGTAAAATCATTGCACGCAACGAGCTTGGAAATCCACAAGATGGCAGCACGAGTGTAAAGAAAGAAAAAGAGGAACAAGCCAAAACAGGTAATAAGTGTAAAGTACTCGGAGGTGTGGAGTTTTGATAATTGTTGGAGAAATCAATAAATGTCTTAATGAAGATTACACTAACAGAAGGTAATTTGAACAAAATTAAATTATGAAGCTTAGGAATTTTATGAGGACACAAAACAAAATGGATAATTGTGAAGCAGTTTCCAAAAATCATCCTTGGGAAATTTCAAGAGCCATGCCCCATCAATTATCATAACGACCAACATTACAATGACAAATTAAATAATCCAAACATTATTTATATGGGCAATACAATAGGGTATTGAAAGTGCTCTTGAGTTGATTTTTTGAAAAAAATGTGTAAAATCTTGTAAATGAATCTTAATGCCTTTAATTTCTACTCAAAGACACTGCAGCTTGGCAAGACCCTGAGCTTCTCAGAGACATTGAGGGAGCTACAGGCCTTGACCTTGGCTCAACATCATCAGGAAGAACGGGCCAGAAAGGCAAAGGAGGGAAGGGGAAGGGTAGCGGGAAGAAAGGAAAAGGAAAAGCAAAGAAGTATCCTGGACTGACTGACATTAGGAAGATCAACAACACATCTAGGAATAGGCTGGGGAAGATTGTCATGAACAGGTAGGCTTCTTGTCAATATCGAACTGCATATATATATATATATGTAAATGTTGCAAGCCAAAATATAGAATTGTGTGAATAAAATGGTATTACAGGAAAAATTACTTTTTGACATCCAAATTAGCCAAGTTTGAAAGCCAAATTCAATACTTGTGATTCTATATCAAAATCAGTGATTTTGTAACAAAACCAAAGTTCACCAAATGTTGGACATCATAATTAGCTTTTGGACTGATATCGTCCACAGGGGCAATTGGTTAGATTGATTTCATAATCAAATAATAGTGTGCCCATCCTTATCTCATTACGTTCTCAAGAATTTCAGAATAAATCTTAAAAGTATGTATTTTTAGTCATACATGTTTATGTATGTGATCCGTCAGTAAATGTTTGATTATTTTCTCTCTCATTTAAGGGGAGCTGTGAAGAGAGTTGCCGCTGCCATGAGCAAGGTTGATCAGAAGAAATATATGGACAGGTTTGGCAACAACTTCAACTATGCACTTTAATACCGTGAAATTTATATACGCTATGAAACTGATATGAAGTAAGAATTTTTAATTGTATATTTTTGCCATCAGAATCTACATGTTTTCTTAATTTTCTTAAGTGTAAATGCCTTGAACAGTATGATTATTATAGTAGGAATGTTAAACGTGAGGATATGTTTGCATTTCACTGTTATTTTGGATGCATCATCACTCAACATGTGGCAAAGGAGACTCAAGATATCTTAATGAGTTGTGTTTTATTAAAGGTGTTTAAAAAAAAAGAAAAAAGGGGGGGGGGGTGGAGGGATGAATCATGTGAACTTTCACTTAACTTTCCTTTCCAACGCACTCTTTCATTTCTTTCCAAATTGATGTTTCTCATTGTTCTGATAATGCATCTCATATATTATTTTGAGGATATTAAAAATTTAATCTTCACATTAAAAATTGGAGAGTTGGTATGGATATGTTTTATTATAGAAATTTCTCAGGAATCAGTACTGCCTCAATAAAACTAATTAAAATAATGCAGCATTGCTGTTTGCCCCAGTCATGTGTTGGCATATATCATTGGATATGGAATAAGTAGTTGTCTGCTACATGTCGTATCAGAAAATATGTATATTAGAGTTTTGTTTTATCTCTCGTTTGCATCTCATTCATATTGTAAGAATTTCAACTGGAAGAGAATTTTTGAGTCTGTCACCTAAAACAAAATGAAGTGATTGCTATATCACCAACAGAGGAGATTTCCATTCATTAAAAAAAAAATCAACATTATTATTTTCAGAAGGTATATAGCTTCCCGTTGGTGAAGAAACTTTTCAATTATTTTTTCCAAAATGAAAAACAAAACAAAGTCACAAAATCACAATGAATTGAAAATGAATTGCAAAATTTGATTATTCTGTGAGAGCCAGAATTGAAATGAAACTTCTTTCTTTGTAAAATGTTGTTTTTTAACAAAGGGTAGTGCAATTAATTGCAATAGCCACAGAATTTGAGTTGCCGTAAATTATGCAGCATGTCTGTAATACTGTATATGTATATTGATTGTTTGTGAAGTAGCTAGAAATGGCCAGTTATCTACAGTGAATGTTGAGTATTTTGTTATCTATGTACCGGTATGTAATCTGTATATTTATTAATTCATTTTATTTGTTGTGTGTTGATAAAATTATTAACGGTTTGATAATCCCACCATGCATTTGATATTTTCTGAATGAAAGTAATAAAGATATTCTGCCATGATATATCACATCTGTATACAAAGATATCTCTCTTTCTCCTCTTGTTCAAGTTGTAGGTCTAGATGTTTGTCAAAAAAACAAATGAACAGTTAAATCAGCTTTCCTTCCGTAACATTAAGTATGATGATAGTGCTCTAGAACTATGAAAGAATAAAAGGGCAAAAGTTTCATTTTGAAACGAAAAATGAATTTATTGCAAACTTATTTACAACAAGAATGACAGGTTGTTCATTATAGTATGTGCCTTTCTTATTCTGCCATTTTTATCAGGCTTCTTCGAAAGAAGCCGTCATGAATCTTCTTTTTTTCATCTGAAACGTTGAAATCACCCATCTAATGTTTCAATCAGTGATAAAACCCATTACATTTGATGCAACAAGCATTCCTCAGAAGTAGGTATCTAAGATGGGTTACACTATATAAGCATGAATGGAACATTTGAAGAAAAATAAATGATCTAGTCGAGTTAATTTTGAAAATTAGATAAATTCTTTCTTGATAGAGAAAGAGAGAAGTACAGATAAAGAGTGAGAAATAGAGAGTGTGAAGGACAGGGAGATGAGGGAGGGTGAGTGAGAGAGAGAGAGAGAGAGAGAAGGGGGGAGTGAAGGAGGAAGAGCGAGTGATAGAGAAAGAGATATAGAATTGAGGAGTAAAACAGAGGGGAGGAGAAAGAGGAGGAGAACACCTAGAGAAAGAAGGAAGAGAAGAGAAAGACAAAAACAAACAGAGCGAAGAGAAAGAGAGAGAAAGAAATAGAGAGGAATAAGAGACAGAAGGCACAATATTTGTTACAGTAAATACATTAAAATCTGCTAATGTCAAATATACTGGAATTCCTAGCAGTATGTATCGGTCATCAACCATCCACAGGAATATAATTGATTTTTTATGACGATAGAGGTAATATAGTCATGAGGTTTTTGTGATTTACTCCATACGAATCCAGAAGAAGAATAGACAGCTGATGATGAGGGGAAGACAGGAGTAGATCGACCCCGCAGATCCGGTTACTATGGGAGCACTAGATGATGCATCATCGGAATCCTCAAAAAACACTTGCTCAGCTGTGGAAGATAGAGAAAAAAAAAGAGGAATGGTTTTGTGAGACAAAAATGGAGATGATCAAAGAGATAAAAGATGAGATTTAAAGAAAAAAAATGATACTACATGTACTACTATTACTACTACTACTTCTACTACTGAGAGAGAGAGAGAGAGAGAGAGAGAGAGAGAGAGAGAGAGAATACAGGTAAGCGAAGGCATATAGGTATGAACATTTAAAAAGTATTTTATATATCAAAATTAAATCTATTGATAATTAATAACATTTATTGACATTTTTATACAAATAAAAACAAAATTCATACGAAACACATCAGAAAATATATCAATATAGGCCGATAACATAATCTAGGTCTCCAATATGATTGTAAAGTAATAATTGACTACCATATGACTTTCTGAATTGTATTTTGGTTAACATATTGCACATTAAGCAACAATAGGATACGTTTTAAAGTGTGCATCAACATTTAATTAGGAAAGGGCTGTCGGTGATTTTAGAACTATCAATTTATTTAATTGAGATGGGTTTATCAAAATGTCAAGCTCTTGTATCGTATCCCTGTGCTTTCAATTCTACATTACTGTAGGCCCCATATCACCACCCGTATGCTTTTTTCATTTTACATTTCCCTATGTCCCTCTCTCATACGAAACACATCAGAAAATATATCAATATAGGCCGATAACATAATCTAGGTCTCCAATATGATTGTAAAGTAATAATTGACTACCATATGACTTTCTGAATTGTATTTTGGTTAACATATTGCACATTAAGCAACAATAGGATACGTTTTAAAGTGTGCATCAACATTTAATTAGGAAAGGGCTGTCGGTGATTTTAGAACTATCAATTTATTTAATTGAGATGGGTTTATCAAAATGTCAAGCTCTTATATCGTACCCCTGTGCTTTCAATTCTACATTACTGTAGGCCCCATATCACCACCCGTATGCTTTTTTTCATTTTACATTTGCCTATGTCCCTCTCTTTCTCATTATTGCCCCCCCCCCCCTCCCAATTTCCTTTCTGTTGTCACTTTTCGCCATTCCTTCAGTGCAAAGTATCACACAGTTTTGCGTTTTCAAACAACTACGTATCTTGTACACAACGTTACTGAACGTAAATATGAAAAGTTATGTCTATATACAAACCCAATATTGCTTGGAATAAGACAGTCATACATGCCGCGGCGAGCAGCACGCCTCGTTTCCCTGACATTTCTCTAATGAAATAATTAAGGTATACGGATATCTGTAATGAAATCAAGGTAAATATATAATCATGTGCTTATATAGAGTGCAATTTTTGAAGACTGTCCAAGGCTTAGACGAACGTATAAGTCATACTCATAATGCACCCTATATGGCATTTCAAATTTCACTTGGTTTATGTGTACACGTGCAATGTATCAAAAAGTATTTTCTGTCACCACCCCTTCGTTATATTAAATCGCTTTTATATTTCCCCCCAAGTCCTCTCCCCTTCCCCTCTCTCCATGCACCCCTCTCTCTCTCTCTCTCTCTCTCTCTCTCTCTCTCTCTCTCTCTCTCTCTCCTCCCTCTCTCTCTCTCATTCCCATGAAGGTGGGAAAATGCTTTCTTCAGAAATGTCAAGTTGCTATAACATCCTTGCACTTTACATCTATATAGAATACAAACTAGACATTATCTCTTCTCGGACAAAACTCACATATGTACTTCTGTAATTGAGAGATAAATTATAGTAATAGGGCCTACTGATTTTTATTTTAAAAAAATTGAAAGGGAATGGCAGGATAAACTTACCGTTATGTTGAATATAGCGTATGAAAAATACATATATCAACAGATTTAATCGATTCTTGCTTCTGCGAGCCCCTTACATTTGTAGAAGTTTTTTTAAACACGGAATAATTGTGGCATAAATCCTGTCACTGAGAAATCCATCACTCCACTATATGCACGTTTTCAGTTGCAGTTCCAGTACGTTTATATACCTCGATCTCCTTTAGTAGAGACTTTAAGACCCATGCACTACATGATTTTAGTGTCGATCCTGCAAGTACTCAAACCTTGTTCCCAAATCGATAACTTAAAGCTTTCTAAACTTATCGCGTTGAAATCAGTCAGCCCTCCGAATATTAAAACTTGAGAAAATATCGGTGACGAACGTTAATCTTTACAATCATGTGTTTATAATTTCTTCCACAAAAAAGCGACGCTTCTACCAGTATGAAGGTGTTTCGTTCTTGACATTTTGTCAATTAAAAGCAAGACAGGTCTATAGATTTTTATTTGCTTGTCACAAGCAGATTATGTATTGAAAAGATATGACGCAATGGGGAGATAATAAAAGGACAAAAATGTTTCACAGTCGTCAGCCCATCCCATTATCACGTTAAATTCTCTTATTTTTCCAAGGCTCGGGCCTTTCTTTCCCAAATTGTCGATGAGATTAAATCGATCGGAAATATACTTGAAAGGATTGGTGCACTAAAAATTCAAAATATTTGGTAGAGGAACAACAACTCGGAGTAGCTAACAAGTTTCATCTGAAGTACTAGCTAGGAGAAGAAATTAAAACAAAGGAAAATAGATAATGGAAACAAGGTGGAAATTAAGGAATTAAATGAAAAGAAAATGGAAAGAAAAGTAATAAAATAAGACCTGAAAATGAGAAAGAAGACGAATTGGCGATGAAACATTGACATATATAATTAAAAAGAATCGGATGTTTAAATTCAATAAAATGATCAGGAAGAATTAATAGATGTCAAATAAATGAAAAAAACACTTTCAGAAAAAGGACAAGCCTTGTTTTTTTAATATTTCTTTTGAGATTTATAAATTTTCCAGATAGCAACCCTATAAACTAACTCTATGTTTTGCGTTAACTTCAGAGAGCCTATACAGTGGAGAACAAACTTTTAGCAAAATAGGCTTTTGATTGGTCGCATTGTGTGATTAAAAATTAGTTATAAAAATCCCGGAATCCTAAATGTTTGTTTGTTTGTTTGACCTCACTGCTAAGAATGCATGTGTATGCTTGTAAGTAACAAACCAAGGGACCGACGGCTTTCAGTCCTCTCCGAGGGACTTGGTCATGAGGATTAATGCCTTAATTACCAAAGGGCATGCACAAGCGCATCAACTTGGTTTCAGTTAACCCGGGAACTCCCGAGACCACATGCTCTACCTCTGAGCGAGCCATCGCGCCTTGTGTATTCAAATACATTGTTGTATGTTTTATCTAAATGGAAAATATTTTTGACGTGTCATTTATTTCAAGGACCTGGGCGATTATCACCATGCAGTGGCGTAGAGTGGGTTCAGATATTGAGGGTAATCGGCTTCAGGAGGGGGCTGGACTTAATTTACTCAATAGATAACATTTAATTTGTAAACTACATTTTTAACAAGTCCTTTGATTCCATTTCCATTTAAGTTCCATTTCTCCACCCCCTTCTCTCTTTCCTTTCCTCTCTTCAATTGGGGAAAAGGGTGACGGGGGAGGGGGCAAGTGACCTGCATGCCCTTGAGGTAACACGGTTTGAAAATAATGTATCCATGAAGACTTTTGATTGGCTGCCTAACACCTACACCCGCTTCAAACCTTCTCTCATTATCATGTTTCTCCCTCACTTTTTGACACTTCTATAAACTCTTCAAATTATTGTATTTGTTATTAAACTATGTTCCTTTTAATGTGTTCCTGAAAATGAAATAATAAAATAAAACAAAAAGAAAGAATTCACAATAACGTTTTCTTACTACTGTATATGTTTTTGCAAATCACAAGACCCATAAATAAATAAATAAATAAATAACTGAATGATAATACCAGACTTTGGTCAAAATTTGAAGTGATGATTTTATTTGGCCATCATAATTGAACATATAATTTCCTCCAGTATTTACAAGAATTTATTTTAATTATACATTATAGACTTTACATAGTACAGGCATCATTACATTTTACACCTCTCGGTCACTCCACATACATAATCTAAACAAAACAAAAACAGTGAAATAATTTGTCAATAGATAGATAGATAGAAAATTGTCTACTGTAAGGTAACTATATATTTTTTTCTTTATGCAAATGAGTGGAGCATGAAATGTACAGGGTGGTTAAAATAAAAAAGGACAATAACCCATCCACGCTCAAAGAATGGAATACAGCACTTTTCCAGGTCCTGTATGAAGGGTGCAGTGTATCAAGCACACACATACTCATACTATGGATAGACTCATACATAATACATACATAAACCATCAAATTAAACATGTAGTATTTTAGAAGAAACAATTTTGACAGTTTTTATCAAAATCTTTTTAATATCATCAATTACATATCCATGTTGTCTAGTCTTTGAAAATGATACAAAGATGAAAATTGAAACAGATTAAACCTAATATCTCATTGAAGAGATATGAGCAAGGAATTCAAAGTAAATATTGAGAAAAAAAGGCTTTATTTTTTTACCTCTAGCATAATATCCTTTAAAATTAAGGAAAAAATATATTGATTTACTGCTAACCTTGTACATGTCCATTACACTTTTGAAGTGGGTGAACAAAAAGTTAACATGTTTCTATTCCAAAACAAGAGTATTATTATAATCCTCTCTTTCAAACTCCTAAATAATGAATCTGCAGCAACATTTGTGGGTTTATGGAAAAATTACTGCAGCAGTAGTTTCATGTGTACTGTAGCACCAGATGCAAAAAAGGGAATTACAATAATGGTGGCAAAAAAGACACACAAAGAATTTAGAAAAAGAACATAAGTAGAAAAAAAATACAAAAGAGCATAAAACTGAACACTATACTTTCATTACTTTTCAAGATGTATTTTGGGGGGTAAATGCAGTCCTTAATTTAAAGGGGGAAGTTAACAAAATAAATCATAATTGAGGCCTTTTCTTCACACTACTAGATATTAGCACAGGATAGAGTATTAGTAAACAAGGATGCATGTTTAAATATCTACAGCTTCCCATACAGATGGGCCCAATTTTATAAAGAGTTGCGATTGATCCGAATCAATCGCAAGTTTGCAGTCCCCTATCACTCATGTTCATAGTTATGCAATTGATATCAATCGCAAATAAGTTGCGATTAATTGCAACTGTTTATAAGACAGGGCCCCCAGGGCAATAAGGAAAACATATGCAGTACACTGTAGATCTACAGTACTATTGCACAAGAAAAGTGAATAAGGAAATTTACTCTACAATACTGTGTAGGTGAAAAAATCGAGAGAGAATAAACCTAGAGAGGCATAACTCGATAAAGCCTTTGGCCCGAATTCACAAAGGAGGTTCAACTTAACCCATGGTTTGAAAATTAGCGCAAAATAAGCACACCTTGCCTTGTGCGCGTCTAATATTGGACCTCTGACTGTGTCGCGCTTAATTTGCGCTAATTTTAGACCATGGGTTATGTAAATGCCTTAGAGTTTGTATTTAATCTGTAATTGTGCTGAAGTTGTTATAAAACTTGCCCAGAGTAGCAAGAAACTGGCTGTAACATTTGACAATTTCTTTAAAAATTACCTCTATGAAACTCTCACAGCCTACTTTTACAGATATCATAACTGAATATCTAAGAGATTATCACATTGTTCTAAATATTCCATACATGATAGATCATGCACTTCTCCTATTATAACAAGCCATCAGTAATTCTAATTAATAATAATAAATATAAAAAAAAAAACACATTGGCAACCATTTTAATAATCACGTGATTTAATACTGGCATTAACGGGAAGACAAGGAGGCATGAAATGGATGAAACATGGCACAAAGTGGTGTACAATGTACAGGCAGCTACAAAGGGCACAACCCCCCATCCCCCCACAAAATAGAAAAATAAAAAATAAAATTGAATGACACAGAGAGAGAGGGAGGGAGAGAAAGCCCATATGAAAAAGATGATAGCCCCACCTATCATACCCTCATCCCACTAGAAAGCCTTATGTGTTTCATTCATCTAGTAATAACATGCCATCCTCCCCCTCCCCAGCAACAGTGTCCCCTCAATGACTGGACCTATGCACGTGGAAAAATAAATGAAAGAAACTGAAAAAGGGAAGCATACTGTAAAATATAGACAGTATAATTCTTGGAGACAGAGAGGGAATATGGATTATCAGAGCATTTTGTTCTTGTCCCTTGTATTGTGGTATGCTTTAAATTTAACAGGAAACCTTTAAAAAAAGTTTTCACTTTGAGGATAATCATTTTAATCACTAATAACTTATCCATTATTGATATAGATGAAGTACTTTCCAATTATCATTTGTAAAAAATTTAACAAATAACTTTAAAAAAAGAAGAGAAATGTTTTGAAAAGTTGATCCAATGAATAAAAATTTAACAACCCTATTCTGTGCCGACAGAAGAGTTCGTGAGTAGCCTTGTATTATTCTAGCTTGCTTTTCTACAGCACATCTTCAATAAACGCCTGGTATCACATCTAGTTTCTTATTATTGCGGCAGCCAATGAAAGCCTGTTATTTTCACATGCTTTGTTCCTTTAGCTTCTGTTTACATCATCTGATTTTGATTTTGTGTTCATTCTTGCTATATACTCTGATGAGTGCCTGACAAAAAAGCTTTACCGGTAGTATATCTGTATTCGCTTCTATTCTAAAATTTGCTTTGATAACAACATTTGGTTGTAGATTAGTAAACATACAGTATATCATGTTATTACACTGTACGACACAGATACAACTAAATAGTGAGGCTATTTTACAAAAAAGATGGATCATTTTCATATTTGCAATAAGTATGATGAAAACAAGAAAGGAGATTTCATAAATATCCTTTTTTCCAGTATAATGATAAAACAATGCACTAACATCATAGAGAATAAATTTAAATTAGCACCACCACATCTCTTCGCAATGTCTCTCACTCTCTCTAGCTTTGTTAATCTTTCTCTCTCTCTCTCATACAATTTGTTCACATAACTTTTGATTTGTAAGGCCATCAAAAAAAGGTAGAATATCATGGCATCAAAAGTAATGAGATGTAATACATAATAAATAGCAATATAAATATAAAATAAAGAAGCATTTGATTCATATACTCTACTCATACAATTCTATTCCCACATAATGTGTATCTGTCAATCTCTGAGATATCTGTCGGTTGGGCTTTTGGTGAGACGGCTCCTTTTGGTCTCCTCACCGCTTCTCCGGCTTCCACGTGCCTGGACAGAACACCAATGCTGCTATCGGACGCAAGCAGGTTGGACGAACTGAAGGACTGAAGCGTTGTTGGTGACAACGGGAGCGCCAGGCCTGGATCGAACGACGGCATCCTCAGATCTGCTATTGTTGGTGGTGTGGTCGTTTGCTTGTGAGGTTCCGATGCGGCTTTTGTTGGTGGTGCTGATGTTGATGAAGATGAAGTGGTCGTAGTGAACTTTGGTGGGTCTGATTTCTTCTTGAGTAATTGGTCCAGGAGACCAGCTTCTCTCACATACTGACAAGCCTTGCCCATGAGGACGATGCTCAGCAGGATTTTGAAGGCTACAAGGCTGGGGACAAGATGAGAATATAAAAGAAAAATGATAGTTCTTATCAACATATGCCCACATTCAGACTAGTCTATCATGCACCTTATGATAATGAAATGTAAAAATTAGTGTCCACCGTGATGTAAAAAATAAAACTAGTTCTACACGTGTATGCAACTAAGCATACCGTCCCTTCTTTCACTCTTGACTGTCCAAATCTCAAATTATGTACGTTTTCCTTACCAATAATATTTAACGTCACAAAACATGCTTCAGATTGGGAATGAGATTTAATAAACTCCCAAACCAGGCAGTCTACAGCTCCTGATCAAAGGTCATAGTCTATGACAAACTCCTTGTTCACATGTACTGTAGATGACTTCTGCCAAGGCCAAGAGTTCAACGATTTTCAGTGCCTGAGCTGCTTGATCATTAGGCCTGTCTTCATCAGCTCAAGATTGCCAAATAACCACTATTTTAACTATCCCGATCGCAAATTATCCAGCTAATTTGCGTCTTCATCAGCCTGCAGTTGCAATTAGCGGGATATTTGGTCGAGACAATTATCCCAAGATATCTTGGGCTAGTTTGCAAAATATCCTGCTATTTGTCCGGTGTGTCTTCACCAACCCGAAGACTCGCACTATGCGCGAACGCTGAGCAAAATATCTCAAGCTCGAGTTTCGAGCTGATGAAGACGCGATTTGTAACTTCTGGCTTATTTCCCAAATCAGAAATAGCGAGCTATTTGGCAATCTCGAGCTGATGAAGACATACCTACTGATCTAATTGTTGATTCATCGATACCAAGATCACCAGTCAATGCTCCTCAAGGCAGGATTTATTTCCTTCATCAATGACAGAAATGTGACTACAGCCTTGTTCGTATACACATGTGCCGAGATAAAAGACTTGGTGAAAATACTATTAATTTGTGTACAAGTCTGCACACAGCAAACCTGTAGGCCTATAAAAAAAATACCCCGTCATCTCTCGGAAAGTCTTCGGGTGAGGGAAAAGTGAGATAACGACTTTACCACAAGGGGGAATGGATGGGGAAATACAAAGCATTACATAAGGCCTGTTAGTCATGAAACTGAAGGCTAATCCTGGTGATTGACAACTTGGGTAAACCGCAAACGGTGTTGAATTCCCCATGAGAGCCCACTCATATGCTTCTTTAATAGCTTTCTTCCAACTCACCATAAGTACAGGAATGTAATAAGCACTACTGCCGTGTTCCACTCAAGTTTCACAGTCTGTCGTATAATCCTGATGACCTATGAACATGAATTAATACAAACACAATATATTCAAGAATTGTGGGCAAGATGCAGGAGCTGTGTAAGAAATGAGGAAGGTGTATTTAAGTGATATTCATTTGTGTGTATATCATGCAAATAGTAAAAGATGGTCATATATATATATTTTCCATCTCTAAAGTATGCAATATGAATTAGGAAAGAGGATTACATTGTAAATTTTCATATTTGTTAAACAAATTTTAAAGCCCGTCTGCACTAGTTTGGCCAGGAGGGATTAGACCTCCCAGCGTGGTCACTGACAGGTGGTTATCTCATCAACTCAACTCTCAATTAACATAAGAAAAAGAGGATCATGGGGGACCAACGGGCACCGCTTAGGCATTGTTTTCTATATAGAGGGAGCAAGTAGCTACAAGTAGTGTAGTGGGGCTTTAAACAATGCATGTTTTGCAAATGTATTTGTACATTTACAACCAATCATGGACTGTAAAATACCAAAATGGGGGTTTCCATTGAAAATTGATTAATGTTAATATGATACTGACCACACATGCAAGTGGTAATGGGATGAAGCCCATTCTCCGGGCAACCAGATCGGAATGGTCCGAGAAAGCCTGAAAAGAAAAGAAAAGAAATTAAACACAGATGACCTTGATAATGATCATAGCAAGTGTAGGCATGGAGGTCAACCATCATGGTTAGATGATGTACCTACATGCAGTGTAAGCATACAAATGGGCAAGAAAAGATTGTTATCATCACAGATTAACACAATGTCTGCTAAGAGCCAGAGAGTATGATCTCGCCTCCTGGGGGGTGTTTCACAAAGACTAAGATCGACTTTAAGTTGGACTTAACTATGGCAGGCCATTCATGCCACTGTATGCTCTCACCATTTACTGGCATTTGTCTCTCAAGGGACGTACAAACCGTGGTCACAAATCTACAGAATTTACATTTTTTGATAATTCATTATTGAAGGAAAAAATATTATCTAAAGATCATAAAGGTGAGAGCAAACAGTGGCATGAACGGCCTGCCATAGTTAAGTCCAACTTAAAGTCGATCTTAGTCTTTGTGAAACACTCCCCTGGCTTTCAACACAAATTCCTGATGCCTAGTTCACACCAATGCGTTAAGCCCATGCGTTTCCATTTCAATGTGAAAAACGGAGAAACAAGCTGACATCGATCTGGGAACGCATGATTTGAAGTGGATCCAAAGTGACATCGATATAGCTACGCTGCGTTTCCCCTGCATTTTAAGGGAAACGGATCGACAATTATGCAAAGGCCAATGAAAATTTTGAACATGTTTAAAACTTCGAATTTCCCGCTGCATTTCCACTTCGTTTCTCCACTTCAAACCAGCATTGAGATGGTATCAAAGTCATATTGAAATTAAAACGCATACCGGTACTTTGAACCAAGAATGCATTGTAGGGTACAAACACATGGGAAACGCATGCATTTCAAAAATCAAGAAACAAACTGACATCGAAATGAAAAAGTTTTGGTGTGACCAAGGCATAAGTGATCTTCACAATATGAAAAATGCATCAAAAAAGGATGAAATTACCCATATTGCAGGGGAGTGGTAATTAATGGATCAAAATTTGTTTAGGTGCTTGAAATTCCTTTTTAAAAATATATGGGGAACAGTAAGGCGATGACATCATCAACTCGCTAATTTGCATACAGCCTATGTGTGGCTCACTGTTTCATGAAATTATACAAAACTTTAACATGCTATAACTTTCATTTTTCGTCCAATTATGCATTATGGCATTTTGGCATTATAACAAACATATAGCATTATAACATTTCTAAGTTTGGAGTATTTGGATGCTGTACTCACATTTTTCTTTCTGCTTATGACCATATCATAAGCAAGACTAGCTCGAAACTCTGTGTAAGTCTGAGGGGAAAAAAATAACATTGGATGACCCAAAAGGGTTAAAGGTAAAGACCAGTTTTGGAAACGCCCCCTCTCTCAAAAAAATGAATGAAAGCTCTCATTACCAATCATGTGAAAGAATATGTTTTGACTAATACGTGATGATACAAATTTTGCCGGGAAAGTCGGGAAACCGCCTACTAATTGATATATTTGGTAAATTATTATATCTATTGGGACCAAATAGATATCACGCACGTGGTCGCGTAGTCCCATATACATCTTTCTGTGTACAGTGCTTGTAACTTTACCAAGACTGGGCCAAATTTCTTATCATTTTGATGATTCCAAAACCTTGCAGTACACACCAATACTTATATGCTAGAGGATCAACCTTTTCTGATCGATTCCACAACGTTTCTTTCACAATGCAAACGCATGACCAGAACTAGTCTTTATCTTTAAAGGAAGGAATCTATACAGTAATTAAGCTTTACATACTAAAGGGAAAAATATAAAAATTGTTTTGTTTAAAACATGCCATTGAAGTTAACGACAATGCAGACAAAATCACCTAATATATAATAAGTTTTACAGTGACAATGATAATAATAATCATCATCATCATCATCATCATCATCATCATCATCACAACATCAACAACATCAACAACAACAACAACAACAATAATAATAATGACAGAATACGGTCCTTATTGCTGAAATTTGCAGGGGAGTTGATATATGAAAGGAATTCTGTTGGCAAAAATCCTGATAAAAGTCAGCAAGTAAAATTTTCTTTAAAGGTTAAAAACTGAGACAGCTGTAAGTCTTTAAAAGACAAGGCCTTCCAAACAATTGATGCTTTCTTACACATGTACAAATGTACAAAATTGAGAAACATGTCTTTCTGATTCACCATACATGTACAGCACATTGTGCATGATTTTCATGTTTTAGGCACTTTCCACAAACAGATGACATACTTCAGATGAGTTGTTTGTTTTCTCAAAACTTCTCTTAATTAACTTACTCTGTTCACATTGATGTGTATTTCATATGTATTGTAATTTTAGGTTTATTTGCACTTTTTTGTTTTGTTTAATATGTAATTGTTTATCAGTCTATTCTGTTTGTTATAGCACTTAGAGACTTCGGTGGTAAGCGCTTTATAAGAAACGTTGTTATTATTATTATTATTATTCTCTTGTCAAAATAGACCATATTTTATATACTCACAGATGCTGGGAGAGCATTGAATTTACTGATAAAAGCATGCTTGACCCAGTCAATGAGGACCTCTGCACTCAGAACCATTAAAACATCAGGTAGCATCTTGCAAAAGTGATCTGAAGTGAAAAGTACCGGTAAGCAAGAAATGTGCATTTTAAAAAAAATAAACCATCAACTTCAGTCAAAGTAAAGAAAGAATTGACAAAGTTTTACTTGGGTGAAACGAAAAAAAATTCCCACATCCAGAATGGAAAATATAGTGTAAAATGAAATGTGATGTAGAACACAAACAGTTTTATAGCAGGAATATAATTACACATACAACCCATAAGCATACAAACAAACAAAAATGAAATCGGTAAAAATCATGTGGGGCTGATTTTTAAAACCTGTTGTACCTACGATGATTTTTACCACTATAAATTGCAAAAATCACAAGTTCAAGAAGGATTGGATTCTTCTAATTTTTATTTTCTTCAAAATTAATACTGCATCCCCCATAGTGCACAAATTCAAGAAATTTGTTCCAGGTTCAGCTTTAATTTACATTATTGGAGCATGCGAATGAATTAAAAAAGACAACTAGAATCACCCACACAAATGGACTTCCATCCTTTCCTCCACATTAAACACAGCAGACACCAGACTCACCAAAACTCCATGAAAACTCGGCCATGTTGCGAAGCACCACAAAAAACAAAAGAACCATGTAGTGGTATCTTTCTCTCACATCTACAGTGATTGGATGAAAAGAGAAGGAGAGAAATATGAGTAATAAAATAGTAATTTTCAACTTTTGTATAGCACATACATACAAAGAACAAGTATAAACCATAGTACAAATGAAAAATTGTAAAAAGCCAATAAGGCTAGACAATTGAACGCACCAGTTGCCCAAGTAATAACATAGGCTGTAAAAACAAAAAAATGGATTGCATTTCGGTATGAGAGATGAGCTCTTTCAATAATAAATGGGCATGTATTATTATTTCAAGGTTTTGTCCAATCAGAGTCAGGAGTGTAGGGGAAATAAAATAGAAAATTTGTTTCACTGCCCTTCACCACAAATATACATGTATATGACAAATCATAGGTATTTCAAAGTTGACCTAAATATACATGTAGGAACATGATCTTCTAATCAACAAGTCACTGGAAGTGTTTGGAATGATTTGTAACAGAGAGCCGTCTCCATACTACGGTTCTGGAGTAGTAACTAGCAAGAATACATGTATCATCATAGCGGGAGGGTATCACATTAAAATTACGAGAAAGATAGCAGCTGGCCTGCCAGATATCACTCAAATGGGATCAAGTCTCGAAGACTTTGTGATATATGATACTCTTGTATTCCATATGATAAGACACTACGGCTCTACTATACATACTCACCAGAGCAAGATATTTGATACAGGTTGAATTTGTCAAACTTTTTGAAGACACTTCCTTTCAGCTCTACAAACTACAAATGAAAAGAAAGAAATTGTCAAATTGTCCATAATTATTAACAAAATGCTGAATTTATCCATCAAAAAGTGACATTAGGATGTTTAATTCTAGTATAAGAAAGCACATACAGAGCTACTGTAACTAAACTTTTATTTGCATTGTGACATAAATATAACAAAGCACAGCATCAAACATCCTCTTGACATGCACAAAATTTCACACGACATTTCACACGACATATATATACAATATGAAGACATACCAAAATCTCCATTCCAGTAATTCCATCAATGCACCAAAACTAAAATGTTTACGACAAATCTGAATGTATACATGCACAAGGTTCACATCATGCCAAGTCATTAAATTAAAGCAAACAATTCTTCCTAATATCAATTCACAGCAATCAACAATATTTTATGTCTTTAGAAGCAATGAAAACAATGAGAGATTTTTTTTTTAATGCTTTAAAAAAAAAGTTTGTATGATGATGTTTTGTGATTAAAACTTGATACATGTATTGTACATGTATATACAAGTGGTCAAAAGCAGATTTATATATTTTTTTTAATATAGTGGTTGATGTGCATGGTATGATGTCGGCTACCAACACAGACCTCCCAATGAATGGCTTCACAAAACTCCTATACTGGGGGTTCCAGACGAAATACCAAGAGTCTGTTTGCACCAAACTCCTTTGAAATTGGGAAGAGGACCCGGGGGTGGGGGATGTGTGTAGAAGACCTATGACAGTGTCAAGCCCTTCCCAATGTCTTGAAATACTGGTGAAGGACTCTAGCTAAGTTCTTTCCTAGGGAATCTAGGCAAACATACCGCTTATCCTTGTGCACCAATGGAAGGAGTGAGGTTGAGTGTCCTAGAGACCTGTTTACATGTACATGTAGTTTCAATGTCTTCAAATACCGATGAGGACAAAAGCGATAATTCTTTTACTCACATTGTTGGACATCATGATGGTGAGGAGAGCCGTACTGAAGGAGTTGAAAGCAACGTTGAGGGTGGTAGCTTGGAATATGGCTAGAATAGCATGAAGCGCTGATTGATGTAGCAGTAGAGGGTAGTTGGAAGTCACGTTACAGTCAAGGGCAAGTCAGTGAAAACTTAATGTTAACATGAATGGATACTGCAAATTGTTAGTATATAGAGAGTAGCATTCAGAGCCAAACTATATATACTTTGTTTTAAAGTCATCTCTCATGAGCCTTGACCCACTTTCAGAGGTTTGCAATTTAATGTGAGCTCAAAGATTTAACCACTACTCTGTCTTTTTTCAAATATTGGACAATGAACTCAGATTGAAATTTTTGTATAAATATTAAAGAAGCGCAGAAGTTAAAGTTCTAGTTGTGGTAAAGAAACAGGATTATATCTTGTTGAATAGTATGTCCTTGACTCATTGTATTGTTTAGCTTGTACCAAGAACAAAATACATGAGCCAGATATTTTAATTCAATTTCAAAGTCAACATCAAATTAAGGCTACAAGTCATCTGCCTGGGAGTGTATCACACATCAAAGTATTACCTAAATGGTTAATTCTACGACTGGTCGTCACAAGGGGGAGTTTATATGCCTGGTCAGGTACTTATGTTAGTTTTCAACTTTAACCATTTGTTTTCACCTTTAACCTGTTTAATATTCCACATGAGGAAAAAACTTCACAGCTGTTCAGAATTGTTAGTATCTTGCCATCGAATATATTGACTAAAAAAAAAAATCTGGCAAAAAGTTTTGGGGCTTACCAAACCTGTTTCGGGGCATTAAGAAGTGGATATGTTAAGCAAGTGAGAGGCATTTTGCAAAAGGACTTTGGTAGTATATGCACATGTAACTCATGATGAAATTTGGTTTTAAAATGTAGTGCTGATGTTGCCAAAATATATGCTCTCCAAAAAGGCCAATAATCTTACATCAAATTAGTAATGATAATATTGGATGTCATGATTTGGCTAATACAGAAAATAGTTATCTTCTTGTGCAAACAACACTGGACTCTTCTCTGACTCAATTACCTTGTATTAACCTCAAGTATTGCAATATCTCATATCATAATCATACTGTACATGTATAGCATTCCAGAGGGTCTTATGTATTAAGTGTCCTGCCCAGTTTAAAAATAATTTGAGCACTGTTTGAATTTTTTTCATATGTCGATTGAAATGAATGACTCAAAGATGAAAACATATAAAGAGCATTTAACCACAAAGAATTTAAGCCTTTTGATAAAACAAAAAAAAGCAGAGGTATACTTATGTACATGTTGATGGAAACCACACCTAATTCTAGCATTTTGATAAAACACAACAACAGCAGAGGAAAATACATGTAAATGGCATATAAAGCTCAGGGTATCAACCAAACTCAAGGAAAAGCAGCAAATAAACTGTCACAGTACCAAGAAAACCCAAAACACTGGATTTCACACAACTTCAAAATTCCTGATACTTCATACCTACTAATAGGAACATTGCACATCAAATATACAAGCACTCTGATTGTTTAACACTTTCACATTAAAAACAAATATGATCGATGCAAGATAACACATAAATTTTCATGCTGAAAAAGACCAAATCTGGAAATACAAATATTTATCAAGATAATATTCCTTAAAGTGACTCGGTAACATTGCCTCAGATTCTGAAACAAAATCCTAGATTTAGCTCATGCTGCAATCATAATTATAAACCTTTAGGTCAGTCAGGAATCCCATGACTTTTACAAGCCGATCGCCTGTCTGATTATCAAGATATTTATGATTGGAAATCGAAATTTAATATTTCGTTTTCCTAACAGTTTTTATAACACTACAGTCTATTGGGAAAAATGGGTATGGGAAAACCGGTCACTCAAAGAATTTTACTTTCTTGAGGCACTTCATGATCATTTTGAAGTGCAATTTTTTTAGGGCTTCAATATTACACCATATCACAGACACTGGTAACACATAGGGCCATGCATCTCAGATTTAACATTGTTAAACGATGCCTTTCGTAAGGAAATGATCATCAAAATATAACACATGCTTTCACATAATATGTGTTGCTAAGTCGTACTATTTAGCAGGCCACTGGCACGTTACTACAAAAACTCTATATTAACCTATCATGTATTGCGGACTTCGTCACAATCATTATCAAACAATTTGGCATGCATTAATTACTGCAAACCCGAGCACGATGCCATGCCAAAGTCTAGCCTCACACACAGTTGTTTTCATGTGCAAAGAACTTACATTGTTAGAAAGCAGTATGGTCAGCAGTGCCCTGTTGTGTGAGTTGAAGGCTACAATGAGACAGGTCACTTGAAACAAAACTAGAATGGTGTGGAGGACTGCATGTTATCAGTATACATGTAAGGAGATTACAGATCACTTTTTTTCATATCAAATTCAACTTTTGATTTGATGTTTTCATTTATTTCAAGCTTAAAATTTGTATGCATTTCAGGTACGTATAATTGTAGCTCATTCTGTTTGTTTTGATGCTTAGAATAGATGCATTGGAAGCATTCAAAAACTTACAATTTGTGGGTTTTCATGGGGAATTTGAAATCATTTTGAGATTTACCCAATAATAGATGTAATTGGCCACTGAAAGTGGTGTTATTATGTATTGTAAACACCTTCCACCAACTTTCAAAGAAGCGCCTCGTAAGGAAACTTCATCATCATAAATTCATAACTGAATGCATTCAGGGGCCAAATTCATAAAGACCTATTAAGCTAATTGTCAACAAATTACATAGGCTAGAGTAAATAGTTAGTTGACAACTAGGCTTTAATAGTAAGTTTTTATGAATATGAGCCCTGATCTCTCAAAGGCAAAGCAAGTTCCCAGTTATTTTCAATTTCCAAGTGGCAATGAGTTTTGCTACTTGCTACGCACAAGATTTGTAGACGCATTCAATACTTCAGTGTATCAGTGAACTGTGATGAAATGCACATGGAAAATGCTGATTGTATGTTTTTCACAAGCTAAAATGTAGAGTAGGCATAAATACAGCACATGTAGCAGCTCCCTGGTGATGACATCACTGAAACACAAACCTCATAATCTTTAACAGACTTACATTATTGTTGACAAGAAGAAGTGTAAGGACATTCTTCTGAGAGTTGAAGGCGATGATGAGGGTGGTGGTTTGAAAAAAGACCAGGGGGGTGTTTCACAAAGACTAAGATCGACTTTAAGTTGGACTTAAGTATAACAGGCCATTCGTGCCATTGTTTGCTCTCACCATTGGTCTCTTAATTATGATCTATAGATAATATTTTTTCCTTCAATAATGAATTATCAAAAATGTAAGTTTTGTAGATTTTTACCATGATTTGTACGTCCCTTGAGAGACCAATGCCAGTAAATAATGATAGCAAACAATGGCATGAACGGCCTGTTATACTTAAGTCCAACTTAAAGTCGATCTTAGTCTTTGTGAAACACCCCCAGGACAATGTGAATAACTAAGATTGCAGAAGCAGAACAGTGTTAAGGTTGCTTAATATTCTTGAATAACTCAATCATTCATTCATTTCTTGTGGATGAACAATTGGTTTGGACCTGGGGTTTCTCTGGCAAAATATTAAACTGGTTAAAAAAGAGTATCATTTTTGTTGTCATAAAGCCTGTAAGGGAACTTATACTTTAAAGCCCTACTGCAATACTTATTGCGCCCTCTATATAGCAAACAATGCCTAATCGGTGACCATTGGTCCCCTATGGTCCCCTTTTTCTTATGTTAATTGAGAGCTGATTTGATGAGATAACCACCTGTCAGTGACCATGCAGGGAGGTCTAATCCCTCCTGGCCAAACTAGTGCAGATAGGCTTTAATAGTAGGAATAAAGGTCTTAAAACATTTTCTTTCAACAAAAAAACTTAAAACGGTATTGCCCATTCTGAAATAAAGAATAACAACAGTTGCTTCTTGTAATTCACCCTTGTCCATCAGGCTGTCACTGCCCTGGCCATCCAAATACGTTTCGCATGATACTAGCAAAGTGGCCATATAAGTCAATCTTATTGGCTCAAACACATGAGGTATCACTTGCTCTATGGTGTGAAGAGTGGCAAATGCATCAATGTTTTGAAAAAGGATGTTAATGCCAAGCAGAGATTTGAACCTTCAACTTTTTATTGCAAGCCGTGTGTATAAACCACTACATCATGACATCTCCACAGATTTTGGGGAGTACACTCAGTATTAGCACATTATAGAGAAATTACATGATTACCTACTAAAATCTAAATAGCACATAGCCTGTCAGGTGGATGTAAATTTTTCTCCTGTTACAACAAATCAACAAGTAAAGCCTGACCAATATCATTTTTTTTTTAAATGTAATGAAGCTTGAGGCAAATGGTATTTGCAAATAAACAAAGTCTATCTGCAGATCTCTATGATTTAAGTTGATAGCATGATACCACTGATTTCATTCATGTGTAAGGTTTTTTTTTTTTTTTCTTTTAGACTGAAGAAAAAGCAAACAGCTAAATAAAGTAATTAGATCGGGGTCAAGTTTAGTATTTAATGGATTGAAAAAATTGCCCCATATTAATAATCTTTGCTCCTCCTAAGTTGTGTTTGCAAAATCCCTGTCAGATTTTAGCACATTAGCAATGATAAAGGTAGGTAGGGTGCATTATTTCATAATACCGGTACTTATAAATACAGGATATAAGAAAATATAAGAAACTATAACCCCTACGTCTTCACAAATCACCCTCATGCTGCAACTAAATGAGAATTCAAGAATTGTCACTATAAGACTACTATCTCATTTCACGACTAAATCCAACTTTGATTCTTCATTCTGTTATGTAATTACAGTAAACTAAGTTAAGTCAGGATTAACTTAGGTTGCTCTTGAGAATATGGGCCTTTTATTAGTGATTAGCTGTTTTCCATCATAGAAAAGGATACTGACATAGATGATGGCAAGGAGGATGTGAGGAACGATACCAAGGTGGTCGCGTTTCTTGTCTCGTTTCTCTGTGGCCGTCCAGAACAACGCATCCAATATGTCTTGCCCGACAGATGAGAAGAGCTTGTCAGCAACCTAAGACAAGGGAATTCAAATTTAAACATTCAGAAATAGGAAAATGGGGTGATTTTAAGAGATATCGATTGCCAAAATACCCCCAAAAAAGTATCTCATTAGAGGACACCCCCTTCCCGATAAGCTATATGGGACAATCAAATTTTGAAGGATCAAAGAGCACACGGATCATGACAATTGGATTGGATTTATATATCACCTTTTTCAGAGAATACAAGGTGCTGTACCTTAGTCTATGAACAAATTCAGAAGGATTCCTAGTTGCATGGGATTTCATATCAAGGCCTGCACAAGTCACTTTCCAAACTATACAACCAATATTTCTTGCCTAACAGATCAGAGTAATTTTGCAGGTCAAAAGTACGCCCTGACAGATTTATTACCTTTGTCAGAGAAAATTTGCCCCTGGTTTATTTTTGTCTGAAATCCACCAGGCTTGGTTTTAAAATCAAATGTGTTATGCCCTGGTAAGAATTGTGGACACACTAACCTCTAACATGTTATAGATGATGTAGAGTTTGATGACCGCTTGACCCCTGACGATGTGGTACAGCATGGAGATGTCCAGTTTGTCCAGCAGATAGGTGCAGACCACCAAGATGACCACTTTTAAAAGGTCACAAATTTCAGCTGCCTTTAACCGAGATCTCCTACAAATAAAACAGGGAAAGCTATCAAATATTACAGGGTGATCTACTATGTGTGTGGTACAAGATGAAATTATATCAGAAGCTTATGAATATTCAGAACAGGTTACATAAAGAATGTGTTCATGAAGGTTCCATTATAAAGTTATTCTATTAGATCGTAAAAATAACAAACCTGTATCACTAGACAATGTTTTGTGACCCCATCAGGGTTAATTATTATGACCAAAAAAGCCTAACAGAAAGAAAATTCCAAAATATTTGGCTTAAAAAGACATAAGAGCTTTGCAAACTATGCCTCTAGATCTTTGCTAAATACATATACATATGCCTTACATCTTTTATGTGATAGATTGGCCAGAGCATTGAAAATGTGTTTGTTATTGTTCTTATTAAATTCAAGAAGAGTTTGAATGTATCAATGAGTAAACTAACACCAATAGTAACATCAGTCTTTAGGGACACATGCCAAGATCTATCAGCACCCAATGCAAGTTAAAAATATCGGATGTGCTCTGAGAGATGACTTACCCTCTTGGTGAACAGGGGAAGGTGAGGAGCCGGAGACATGCGATAATCACCCTTAATGGTAGGAAAGTGAAGATGAACAAGAAAGCATCCATGCACAGGAAGAATCCGTACGTCATCATCTATAAAGAGAGAAAAAAAGGCCATAACAAATAATAATAGCTACATTACATCTAGCTGCCCTATACCACAGAAAGCATTCAAGAACAAACTTTCTACCAGGTATCCATTTACTAAACCTGGGTGGAGAGTGGCAAATATGGATTATTGTCTTGTCCAAGGGTACCGGTACGTAGGATTGAAGGTGCCAGGTAAAAATGTCAGAGGAAAAAATGTCAGAGGTAAAAACGTCAGAGGAAAAAATGTCAGAGGAAAAAATGTCAGAGGTAAAAATGTCAGAGGTAAAAATGTCAGAGGTAAAAATGTCAGAGGAAAAAATGTCAGAGGAAAAAATGTCAGAGGTAAAAATGTCAGAGGTAAAAATGTCAGAGGTAAAAATGTAAGAGGTAATAATGTCAGAGGTAAAAATGTCAGAGGTAAAAATGTCAAAGGAAAAAATGTCAGAGGTAAAAATGTCAGAGGTAAAAATGTCAGAGGTAAAAATGTAAGAGGTAATAATGTCAGAGGTAAAAATGTCAGAGGTAAAAATGTCAAAGGAAAAACTGTCAGAGGTAAAAATGTCAGAGGTAAAAATGTCAGAGGTAAAAATGTCAAAGGAAAAACTGTCAGAGGTACAATAAATTGTCAGATATACAAAAAAAAATGTTGGGGTAAAAATCAGTGCCGTCATAATATCTCAGCACTTTATCAAACAAAATGTTGAGACGTAAGCTACTAGCTAGTCTATTATATTTTATAAATGACAAACAACTTTTTGCACATAATTATAGAACGATGAACCTATGCAAAGCGCGCGCTTCTCTGGAATGTGATGGTGCGGTTAGCATTAGATGTAACATGGGCGGCTTTCTGCTTTGTATCAAAGTATCAAAGTATCAATCCCCTAAGAAAGTGGAATTGTCGGAAATATGCATTTGTAGGAAATAACATTTTATAGAAGTCATTGCCACGCTGTTAAAATGTCCAACAATTTTCAGAAGGGAAGGGGAAGTGGGGGGGGGGGCAGACTCACATATATCTTATCCTAATTTGGGGGGCTGTGTTGACTTTTCTTTTTATTTAATGATTACACCATGTGGAGCCACAACTCGGCCTATTATACATGGCCAAACTTCTCGATTTTAGAAATTCTTTTTCCAGAAGTTTGCTCAGTGTACCATTACCACTTGCTTATAGACACAGGCATATTCAATTCAATTCAAACTTTATTGATTTCAATCCAAACAGGGAGGCAGGGGAGGCAGCCGGGTCACTATGCCCGCAAAAGGATACCCCCCCAGGGGTGGATCCAGGTGGCGGGGTGGGGGCCCAATTCGTGAGAAAATATTTAGCGGCGAATTAGCCGGCCCGCGAATAAGGGGGGGGTAGTGAGCACTATTTTTTCTCTGCCCAATTCGTGAGAAAATATTAGCAGCAAATCAGCCAGCCGGCGAACAAGGTAAGGGGGGGGAGGAGCACTATTTTTTCCTCAACAGGGGGAAGGGGAGGGGGGTAGTGAGCACTATTTTTTTTACTCAACACTCACCCCTTGAGCAAAAAAGGGTAAAATTAACGTGTTTTTACCTGTTTTGGGGCCAGGGAAGGGGGCTCGGGCCGCCCTAGATCTCGGGCAAAAAGTCACAATTTCGGGCCGAAAGGTAAATAAAAGTTAAAGAAAGAAGAAAATAAAGCAGCGCTGAAATAATGAATGCAGAGAATCCTTCGATCGTTATTCTTTTTCGATAATCCTACTATACAACTATTACCAATATTTAACCTGTAACATGCTTTTGTTTCCATATGTTTACCTCTGACATTTTTACAGGGAATACTATTACTTCTCAAATTTGATTAGCTGTTTTGGTCGATGGGAAAAATACTTTAAACAAAGTTCTGTACAGTCCTATGTAAAAAACCTGCTACACAAAAGAAATTGTGCGTAGCAAGTAGCAAAACTCATTGCCACTTGGAAATTGAAAATACCAGGAAAATTATTCCCTGTTTTTACCTCTGACATTTTTTCCTCTGACATTTTTACCTGTGACATTTTTACCTGTGACATTTTTACCTGTGACATTTTTACCTCTGACATTTTTTCCTCTGACATTTTTACCTCTGACATTTTTTCCTCTGACATTTTTACACCGAGCCGGATTGAAGGCTTTTGGTAACAACATGTGGGAGCCCTACTGAGAAGGCTCTTGATATGTTCTTTTGTCGAAACTCGAAAGAACCCACATTTGGGGTGTTTAATAAAGGAATTAATAATCTTAAATCTGCATCTGAGACTTGAACTACAAACCATTTAATTTTGAGCAAAAGTTTGATGAGTGATCTACTAGACCACGACACTTGTACATGTATTTTTCAAGGTTATGTTTAAAATGCAGTCAGACGGTTGAAATTGAGAAGTGGGGCCAGCCTTGGCTATGTATAACAGCATTTCCATTACACAAGATATGGATTTCCAGTGGTCCTGATGTTCATACCAAGCATGGTGGTTTGAGGAAAATATACTAAGGGAAATTTATCGATGACATGGGCACCAACAAGGAAAATCGATCTATGTCAAAATCAATGCACAATGGAAAGAGTTGTAAACATGTTGAACTCAACATGTCAATATTTAAGAATCAGTGTGATTACATTCTATCATTTATCATTCAATACAACAAAATAATACATTGCCCATAATAAAGTCAACAGATTTTACATACAAATTAATTAAATTTGCCTTCAAAATGCAATTTTCATACAAAAATGGTTCACTTGAAAGTTGGCACATTTTCCTTGCCAGGCCAAACGTAGGCCTACCATCCCCTTGTTACATATTTTCCATCATACAGAAGACAGATTCACCTGTATGCTGTACAATGTATTAACCTACATTGTAGAGTACCTTCCAAGAGTTTTGATAGAGTCTTGTAAATAATTTACTATCCCACTTTCTTTTCACTTCCACTGCATAGTATAACTGATAGTCTAAGATATAAAGAACTTCTCACCTTTTCCAGTTCTTTAGGGATGCGTATGAAGGTGTAAACCCTCTCCCTCTTCTGCATGTAACGTGCCTCGTCATTCTCAAGCACATAACCTCTGGTTAGCTCAGTAGTGAGATAGCTCCAGAAAGACAGATCTGGCAAATAAATAAAAATATCTATATTTTGCATTTTTATCACAACAACAACAACAACAATGATGATAAGTGTAAATTGAATGATAACTTATTTTGAATATTTCATGATGCTAAAAAATTCATACTGTTACCCTAAAATAACCATAATACATGTATATTATAAGTTCTGTGATTTCCAGCCAATTCTTGATTGTATTTTGCTGCTATTTACATGTATTAATTAATGTAACTTGTAAGTCACTTTAGTAAGTGTCATCAATTGTCACTCAATTGCCGATTTTGAGTAAATTGTGTTGAGTTTTTGTCCAGCCCCTATATCATGCATTGGAATGGAAAAAGACACAAAAAGACAAAACAACAAAGTGTGTTCCATTTCAACTTGATTGAAAAAAAGAATCCTGCTCCAGCAGTTCAACGAATGACCAAGCTGAACTGCTGAAGGCGAAGCTGAATCATGTCTTCATGAATGAACGAATAAAGTCCAGAATGGGTAATGACTATAACTCCAGGGAGCTCCGACCTGGAGTTAGGTGATGACATACACATTTGCGTTTTGTTGATATGGATCTCTACACAGGTGGGTGCATATATGGCGAGTAAGGCTTGGTGATTTTCAGGCCCATTTCAACAAGCGCATAGCCAGCATTTTATTTTAGGGGGGGCGGTAGTGAGCATGCGAAGCATGCGAATCACTTACAAAGCACGCAAAGTGCGCTCCCTAGGGGGGAGGGTGCAGGGAGGGGGGAGTTTCCCCCTCCCGCGCGAAGCTTTGACGTTTCATTAAATTATTAGAGAAAGAAGCCGATTCGTTGTACCGGTCTCGACTCTTAATCCTTGTCTGAATTCAGTTTCCCCCCTCCCGCGGAAGCTTTGACGTTTCATTATATTAGAGAAAGAAGACGATTCGTTGTAGCGTTCTCGACCCTTAATCCTTGTCTGAATTCAGCCCCCTCTCCGCGAAGTGCGGAGCTTTGACGTTCATTAAATTGTTAGAGAAAGAAGACGATTCGTTGTACCGTTCTCAGCTCTTAATCCTTGTCTGAATTCAGCCCCTCTCCGCGAAGTGCGGGAGCTTTGACGTTTCATTAAATTGTTAGAGAAAGAAGACGATTCGTTGTACCGTTCTCAGCTCTTAATCCTTGTCTGAATTCAGTTTCCCCCTCCCGCGCAAAGCACAGAAGCTTTGACGTTTCATTAGATTATTAGAGAAAGAAGCTGACGATTTGTTGTAGGGTCTATACCATTCTCGACTCTTAATCCTTCTCCCGCGCAAAGCGCGGAAGCTTTTACGTTTCATTAAATTATTACAGAAGATGACGATTTGTTGTACCGTGCTCCTTTTTCTTCCTACGTCCTCTTTTCTTTTTTCTCTTCTCTTTCTTTTTTTGAGGGGGTCCGGCGTTTTTGGGGGCGACCACCCCACCGACCCCTGGCTACGCGCCTGCATTTCAAGCCCATGTTGGGCCTTGTTACGATACGCTTAGGCCTACGTGTATCATTGACAAAATATTTTTGGCTGCAGCGCGCCGCGCAAGAGGATAGCTAATTCATCTCGACCGACTCGCCGAAGCTTCGGCGCAGTGCCGCGTTGGTAGCGCGTAGCCTCATAAACGTTACAGTACCCCCACTGCACTCCAGCCTAGGCCTAGCCCTAGGGAAGGGCACAAACAAGTGCATCTCATTGACGATTCACCATTCATCAAATTCATGTAAATCACTTTGACTTACTTTCTTGAGCCTTCAGGATATCTTCGAACGTTTCATTTTGCTTTTTATCTTCTGAGGCATTCATGACATCTGATAATATGTGTAAATTCTTGGAAGAACTGTTTTGTTTTTTGCAATCCGTATAGTCTAGCCGCCCTTGTACTTGTACATAATTAGTTGCTTCTCAAGGAGTTTATTGCTTCTTTTGGTTGCAGTAAAACTCTCTGTAAACAATATCTTGGCTTAATAAATCTTTCATTTACTCTTTAAGAATTATCTAATAATGATCTGATAAACAAAATATAAACTGTATGAAATTTCACTTTTAATTTTTCATCAATCTATTTATAAAATTCAACAGAATTGAACAAAGGCAAGGTATTTTACGACACGTTTAATTATTAGATGATTGATCGATGGGTCTCCCATGCAATCATATCAATATTGTATGATCTATCTCGCAAACTAATCAAAACAATGGGGCGCGGCAGAGGCGGCGCTCCCAGAGGGGCAGGGGGAGGCACAGTACGTACTTGCTCTCCACTTTTTTTTAAGTACGTATAGGCCTACCCCAAAGTGCCCCTTTTACTGATCGAGTCGACTATATTATATAGATCTAATAGCTAGTGCCCCTATTACTTTGTAAAAGTGCCCTTCCCCTATTCACCTCTGATAAATGCCCCTTTTATTTTTGAAACGTGTCCCTTTTTCCTTTGACAAGTTCCCATTTTCCTAATTTGCAATAAGTGTCCATGTAATTCCATATGCATTCTCTTGCATATAATTTAAGTGCCCTTTTTAATCTTTAGTAAGTGCCCCGGCCTATTCAGGTACGAGAAGTGCCCCTTCTCACTTTTGATAAGTGCCCCCGGCCATTCACCTCTGATAATTGCCCTATTCCAATCTCACAGGTGCCTACTTTGACAATTATAGTACCCCTTTTCCTTTTAATAAAATACCGCGCTATGTCCCATTTGCAGGCCAAAAAATGAAAAGGTTAAATTCCAACGGCATTTGAAAGACAACACAAATTTAGTTTTAGTGGGAAAATAACGACCATTAGCTGTCGAATCACCTAGTAATAGTCTGATTTTCAGACCCTTTACCGAATGGTCGTACGTTTTGTGCTGCACAAAGATTCAATCAGTTTAATTTTGGCCATTATAAGTAGTGGGTTATTGATGCTGTAGACAACTGAATGGTCATGTACCTAGTTGCATGTTATACAGCTCACTTGATATGTTCTTACCAAAGAAAAAAAAATGTGAGTCGATCAGTCACTCAATAGTGTCTGACAGTGAATTAATATAAGTCAAGGTAAACGGGTTTCCTTGCATAATTTGAATACTAGGACACTGCTAATGTTTAAATTTCACAGATAGCTAGGACATACATGACATATTCATAATTCCTGCAAAGTTCTACAGTTGGCTGCAAAAGGGACAAGTATCTTTAACTCGGATATAAGGGCACCTTTTATTTTCGCATGTACTCTTTTCCTTATGATAAGTGCCCCTATTTAACAAAAAAGGAGCCCCTTTGAGCCCTTTCCCTTCTTATAAATGCCCCTTTTCATCTATGAAAAGTGTTTTCATTTTCATAAGTGCCCCTTTTCATCTCTGGTAAATGACCCTTTTCAGGTACGAGAAGTTACTCCTCTTCACTTTAGATAGTGCCCCCTTCACCTCCGATAATTGCCCATATTCAAATCTGAGAGATGCTCGTTTTAATTTGACAAGTGCCCCTTCCCCTCCTGATAAGTGCTCTTTTCATCTCTGCATGATGAGTCAGTGGCGGATCCAGGGGGGCCCAGGGGGCCCGGGCCCCTCCCCTAGAAAAAACAGGTAAAAACACCCCTTTTTGTAAAAAAAAAAGAAGATGGGCCTCCTCCCCTGGCGCTCAATGGGGGTGGGGTGGTGGTTGAAAAAATTATAGCACTTTCCCTGTTAAGCAAAAAAATGAGTGCTCACTACCCCACTGAGCGAAAAATCAACCGGCACGATTTTCCAATTTTCGCACGAAGTGGGCCCCCTTTTCGGCCCCCTCCCTTGCCACCGACTGGATCCGCCCCTGTGATGAGTGCCCTTTAATTTTCAACTCTAATAAATGCCCTTTTTATTTTGACACGTGTGCCCCTTTTCCTTTCTAATGAATGCTCTTTTTCCTTCTTTAAGATCTACTTCCCCCTTCTTATAAAAGCCTCCTTTTACCTCTGATAAATGCCCCTATTAAAATCTGATCGTTGCCCCTTATCTTTCAATAAATGCACATTTTCCTTTATTATAGTTGCCCCATTATCATTCTCATAAGTGCCCCTTTTAATATCTGGTCAGTGCCCCATTTTAGGTGCGATAATTAAGTCCCCCTTTTTACCTCTGATAATTCCCTTTTAACAATGATAATTTTCCTTTCTAATATGGGGCCTATCCCCTTTTCATAATTGCCCCTTTTCACCTCTGATAAATGCCCCTATCAAAATCTAATGGGTGCCCCTTTTCCGTCGACAAAAGCCCATTTGCCATTCTCATAAGTGCCTTTTTTCATCTCTGGTGAGTGCCCCTTTTCAGGTGTAAGAAGTGCCCCATTTTCACCTCTCCTTTTTCTCTCATCATTACACGTGCCCTAATTTAAAGCGACTTAGACCATGCAATTTCCACCAAAAATTGCTCGCTCGCATTTATAGATGATATAATTATGTTACTTATTATCAAAGGTCTTTTCAGTTGTCCGTTATGAAAATGTGCTTATAACCCCATCAGGATTGTTATTTCCTTTTTATATAATGTAATTTTCCTCTTTATATAATGTAATTTTTCGCACTGCGACCTCACAAATCTTAAAATTTGTCCTCGCTTGCTTCGCTCACTCGCATAAGAATAATCAGACCATCACAACCAACTGCAAAGTGTGATAATTAAGCAATATCTTGTATGATTTATAAAGAGAAACAAATATTGAAATCATCCCTGATAATATATAATCACAATGTAGGGGTATAAACCAATGTCAAAGAAAATTGTAAATTTTCGCTTTGAGATTTCCCTTGTAGGTGCCCTTTTTCAGAAAGTGCCCTTTTTGTTAGTGCCCCCACTTTGGAAGTCACTCCGTCGCCCTGCAATGGGAAATATGTGTAGGCTATTTTTGCCGGCATTCTTCCTTAAACTAGTGTTAACAAATCAAAAATCTTTCTGCTTCTATAGACTATCTCTCTCTCGACCTTCTCTTTCTAAAGCCCTCTCCCCACCCCATTTTCTTCTTCTCTCTCTCTACCTTTTCACATTCTTTCACTCACTCACTCACTCTCTCTTTCACACACACAATACACATACATCATCACACTTATTTTCCTTTTCATTTCAGATTTAAATTGTAGAATTAACACCCGACACAGAGCACCCCCCACCCACCCATACCCCTCATCTCAGGGAGCCATATACTCCACCGAGTTATTACTATTCTCTATTTTTTTTCCTTTCATGCAAGCAAGATAAAAAGTAGTCCAGATCAAAAGCCCAAGAACATCTCAAGAATTAAAGAAAAATGTGAGTAATCTCTTATTATGATAAATCTTGAAATGGGGTTGTCATAGTTCCAGGTTAACTTCTCTTGACTTTGTTCGCAATGGAAATTTTGCACTATTTCATGGATTGGAATTTCATTCAAAACAGTTTTATTAGTCCCCAACATGCATGTACATGTATATCTAGCTCCCTCAAAGAGTGGGAAAAGGGTGCATGGTGTGATTCTATTGTGGTCAAAGAGACACATGTGCCAATCCCCACACACACATATGCCCCCGCCCCCACCCCTTCTTAAAGTGACAGGAAAATAACAACAACAACGACACAGCAAAAACATGCAACTGCAAACACTTCCATCGACACACATACATTGAAGAATAACAAATGTGTAACATGATTAAATGAAATGCAGACACAGGAATATTCTCAAATATCATAACTGATATGCAGCAGGTTTATTTATTTCATAGGCTAATACTACCGGTAGTAAAATTTGCCACTATATATTTGCAGTTGTTCTTCTTGTATCTCCCATCTCCTTTTCTTACAAAATTTGTACATCACAGATCCCAGATTAGTGAAAAAACATTTAGAACTTAACAAAACACCAAACATGATCAATATAAATGCAATCTAATAACCAAATTACAAGTTCATATACTATTGTATATGCTTTATACTGTACAACATTAACAACTTTCTTATTCTTGGTCCGATTTATTTCAAACTTTTGTCATTCTATTTTTATTTTTACAAGGGTTGGATTGCCCTTTAAGTGTTGCAATCTGAATTCCAGAATAGACCAGAAGCATTCAAAAGATTAAATATCATACATTTATTTTTAATTTACATTAACACCAGCGAGACCAACAAATACAAATGTTGATGTGGATAAATTTTTATCTAATTATAGTTATAGATTAGCATAGCTATATTACATGCTGTGAATTCTGATTAGTAATCATCTATAGAAAATTCCTAATGATTATTTACAGATCCATACCAGGAAATTCGAGAAGATTCTAAATGACTATGTTCATCCTGGAACGAATAACACAATATCTATCTAGGAAAATTATATGATTATGTAACATAGGAGCACAGCAATTCTCAGTCATTCAACTCTATTCCCCCACATCCATTTTATTAATTCTCACGATGGAACAGACTTGGAGGGCCACGTATTATAAAGCCTTTTGATTGACTGTAAGGTTAATATTGAGCATAAGTCTATGGCTCATCGTATTGATCAAACTTAAGATCAATCATAATTCTTTCTAATACACAGCCCAGAGCTTATCTATTTCCAAAGACTGACGACAATAGAGGTCGCTTCCAATTGGTCAGTTTTACATGTATTTCATGGAGCTTCGAATAGTTCCTCTGCTGATTTTCTGCCTGTGTGGTGTCAGTTATGATTTGGTACATGTAATACATTTTAAGTAAGTTGTACGTTTTCTAGGTTTTTATTTTTAACATCCAACGAATATTCGTTCAATTAATATTTGTTTTTACTGCACATTAGTAGAAACTATTTGGCTCAGAAACCTGGGCCGGTATTCACTTCAATACTTAGAATAAGTAAGACATTTACTAAGTAAATGGCTAAGCTAAGAAGTTTACTTATCTCGTATTCAAATTGCATTTTAGACTTTTACTTACTTTAGACAAAATCTAAGTAAAATACTTACTGATAAGCATTGTGACATCACACAGTCAATCAAAAGTAATGCGCAATTAACGCGTCGCAATAAATGCGCGATAATATAATTGTGCGCAGGTTATAATACTGCGTAAGAAAACCATATGCCTGCCAATCAAGGCCTCCAAATAATTGGCTTAAGTCTGGTAGGAAACTGACTTAAATTTAGGGTAAAATACTTAGCCAAAAGTTTGAATTGAAAACCAAAATTGGATAAGTGTTTTATCTAAGCCAAATACTAAGTAAAAAGCTTAAATTTTGTACGTAAGTATTGAATTGAATACGGGCCCTGGGGTTGTTTAGATATTGCACTCTTAAGGCTTGTTCAGATATGGCCCGGGCACGGTAAACCATCGCAAAAAAGCCGCTGTGGTATTTTTATGTGTACCGGTAAATGAATGGTAACTGCGCTTGACAAAGGTCTTGCGTGTATTCATTGAGCTCTGTGTTTATTAAAGCCCAAGTCCTCTCCAAAAACAACTTACTTTCAATAGAACCAGAAAAATCAGACAAACCAATCAAAAAAAGTTTGAGCTAAATCGGATAACTAATAAGAAAGTTATGACATGAAAAACTTTGAAAATCACTACACAAATTGGCAACTCACTCATGGGTCTGTGACGTATGGTCCTCACTATCCACTAATTATTTTCTTTATATTGATAATATAAATTTCCTATTTTCACCCTAAGAATCTTATTTCTTCACACCAGCATCCAAGTTAGATTGTTAGTAATATGTATTTGTGTGGATGCACAAATAAAGAGTAATTTTTGTCCAGTTAAATCATGAAAAATTGAATTTTGATAAACTATTTATATAAAAATCAATAATTATGAAATACAATATTCAGAAAATAGTATCAATTCTTCAAAATTCATAAAAGTTTTTGGGAAATGTCATGCATGCAATATGATACAAATCATATAACCTGGGCAAAGGCATGGGGAAATCAAGTTTTGGGGATAAAAAGGGAAATTAATGGGATTAAACTATATAAAGCAATTGATAAGTTGTGAGGACATGACGTCACAAACTGATAACCATCTTGGCAATTTGTGTTGTGATTCTCATTGTTCCATAGTTTTACATACTTTTTCAAAAATTCATAACTTTCTTATTAGTTATCCGATTTTGCTCAAACTTTTTTTGATTGGTTTGTCTGATTTTTCTGCTTTTATTGAAAGTAAGTTATTTTTGGAGTGGACTTGCCCTTTAAAGATAAAGAAATGTGCAGCATATTACAATTTTAAGTCATCATAAAAAACTGCTGAGGTTTTACCGCGTCGATCATGTTGCGTTTTCGACTTTGGTCAGAGAGTAAATTGATGAATATTGGTCCATTATTAGGCTATTTTGTATACTGGTTTTCATAATGTATTTTTCATAATATTTCGACAAGGTTTGAATTTCTGGAATTGATTTCAGTTGTGTTATATTTGACGAAAATCTTGCCAATTTGGTCTAAAAGCCATACAGCAAAATGAAAGACACGAGGCTAGGTTACACACTTAAAAATAAAATCACTATAAAAGCATTCAAAGGACATACACACATACATGTATACCGGTATAAGTATAAAACAAACAAAATAACACATACAGATACAAAGACAAGTGGAAATGTGGTATGAAAGAGGAAAGAGAATTGGAGAGGGAGGGGTTTGGCAATCATAATCAGTTGATCAGGATATGCATATTAAAATGACTATTGAATTTCATAAAAATAATAGTAATATATTTTACAGGAGTTTCTTGATAAGTATTTTAAAACTGTCGAATGACATACCTGGTACTGCTACTTTTGCAATACTCTTCCAAAATTGAAGTTAGCGTCTCCTTATGATAGCTGACGTTTGCAATAATTTGTTTTAGATTTCTGTAATCTGATTTGTTTATTACCCGATCATATATTATACTTAGTTTCACAATAAGTTTCAGTAATTCATAAATATCATTTATGGGGAACAAACAATTTGTTTTTAAAACTATTCGTATAGATCGGTTCTGGAGAATCTGTAGTTTAATTTTTTAAACTATAATTCATAGTTCATAATTTCATAATTTTGTTTCTGTGCATTTCCCCAACAACACTTCAGTAATCGATTGAATAACAGATTTATTTACGCCTGACACAAATGTCGACCTTAACTAGCTGTGGAACAGACACTATTTTATTGAGAAGACATGTAAACATAAGTTACGTATAATGTTTCATTAGGAAATAGTCTCTTCTCTCAATAAGTTGAAAAAGAAAACAATCTCAACAATAAATACTATAAGTGGGAAACCATCATGAAAAACACTCTACTAAGAGTCTCCTCAATATTTGTATAGATCTTGAATTCTAGGAATTTGTAACTTTCTTGATCTTTTTCTTGTTTTTCTCAAAATTTCAGTGATATTTTTCTTTTATTTTCGTCCTCCTCCCATTCAGATTTCTTTGAAGGCTTAAATTACTAGGATAATGAGAGAATGACTTGGTATGGACTGACAGACAACAAATAAGCACATTATTGCTGCTAGCACCATTTTAGGCAGTAGATACAGAAAAAGTAATAAACAGAAATTTTCACCTTATTTTGGGTCCTAGAAACATTTGGTGCTTTCAAAAAATTCATGTGCTTTCATGTACATGAGTCTGGGGAAAATCTACATAATACAGGAATTATTCATTTCCTTGGTTGCACAGGACCAAATAAAATGCTCTGACCTGAGGAGAAATATATTCTGTAACCTTGTACACCACGGAGGAAAAGAAATTGTAGAATATCAAGACACGACTGTCAAAATGCACCTTGAAGACACAGTACGCCTTGAAGAGCCTGCCAAAAGCCGCAAGGATAGAGCTTCCTGCTGGTATAGCCAGATCGTCTGCGATGATATAGTACTCCTCCGGTGCTGTTTCGGGGCCTAGGCACAGCAGGAATGGCTGTTTCAGTCTTGCTGGCTTCTCCGCAGCATACGCATCAACATCAGTCCCAATCTGGGATGAATAAAACATAAAAATGCACGAACTATGAATTTTGCCCAGCAAAAAAGGCATTTAAAGGAGCTAATTGACCAGCACTATGATATCTGATATCTGATTAACCCTCAAACTGAAGACATGCTTTGAGACTGCTTTCATGTAGTTATACCATATTCATTTCATGGATATTTCTCAAAAACATTGAAATGGTCATTCTACCAAAGTCCATTACATGACCAAAACAGCCTATAAAATGTAAACACATTACTTGAAGGTGACGGGTCCGTCATGTTTCCTTGAAATTAGTTTGAACATACCAATAATTGCAATAGAAATTGTTTTCACATAGATTGCATCTGAATTCATGACAAATAAGAAACAGAATGTGTATGATTCTATCAGGTACATGTCAATATCTGAGTTTGCTTTCACACAGAAAGGAAGCATCATTACCAAGAAGATTAAAATGTCAATCAGTAATTAAAACTATAGGGATTTTATTCCTCCTCCATGTTCACTTACTGGTTCATGTTGAAAAACACGGTTAGTTCTATCTTTTTTACGGGGACCAGATTTTCCGACAATTTTCTGTTGCTTTTTGCAGACAATCCCTGTGGGAGATGGCAGGAGTTCCAATAGTACATATAGAGCGCAGAGGTAGACTGTATTGTGAAAAAGAGACAATGAGATTTTTTAAAGTTACATTTTCTATTCTTTCAAATACTGGATAACGTAGGCTGGAGAAGATAGCAGAGGCAAGGAATAATATATATATAGTATATTAATTTATGTTACTCCGTTTCAAGGAACATTCCTGAACATTTCCAGGAACAACAAAATTATTATCTAACCCTGTAAAAGCCTCTCCTCATGAATTTATGGAACAAGAAAAAAAGAATTAGATGGAACTTCAACTGCGTGCAGTCGAAAATAATGCCTCCGCCATAGAGCAATTTTACAAACCAAAATGGAAGCAATTTTTAAAATTCAAGTTTGATTGTAATCCATCTGTTGGTTCTAATGATAACGCGATCACAAGCTATTTTAGGATACATAATGAGCCCTGTGACCTTTGACCTCGTGACCCCAAATCTAATCAGTTCATTGGCTCTGCAAGATACATACATGACCCAAGTTTGGCGGTAATCCATCAATCGGTTCTTGAGATAACGTGATCACAAGCTATTTTGCATACATAACGAGCCCTGTGACCTTTGACCTCGTGACCCCAAAATCTAACCAGTTCATTAGCTCTGCAAGATACATACATGACCCAAGTTTGGCGGTAATCCATCAATCGGTTCTTGAGATAACGCGATCACGAGCTATTTTTGCATACATAATGAGCCTTGTGACCTTTGACCTCGTGACCCCAAAATCTAATCAGTTCATTAGCTCTGCAAGATACATACATGACCCAAGTTTGGCGGTAATCCATCAATCGGTTCTTGAGATAACGCGATCACGAACGGGACGACGGACGGACGGACAACTAGAAAACATAATGCCTCCGGCTACTTTGTAGTGGAGGCATAAAAAGGGGTGTCATGTGCTACCTTTTGGGTTCGTACAATTTTGTTGAAAGGCTGTATTGCCCCTCATCTGGCCGATTGAGGGACCCCACCCCCTACCCCCATGTACAGTGCAATATGATTGTGCCAACCACAAAGAATTATCCTATGCAAAAACACATGCTCTCTAATTAAAACACTTTACTTTCATTAAGGTCAATAAATGGAAATTAGCCCTTCAAAACATAATTAAACAAAGAGGAAGCAGTAATATCAAAGTTTGAGAAAATTCTGACCCTCCCTCCCCCCCCACTCCCTTCCCATATATATAAAAGAAGTTATGAATATCAAATATGGAAACCAGAGGGGACTTTAATGGGTACCAATCACATGAAAAACAAGACAAAATGCAACTGCTTCCACCCTAAATTCAGTACAGGAAATGGATGAAATTATTCATGACATGTCCAGATGAAAACAAAAAGCCAGCTCTTGTGGTTCTTGAGATATTGCAAGGGCAAGACTAAAACGTGTAATTTCATAAATTGACCTCTGTGACCTTTGAACCCAAAATCTGATCAGATCATCTTCCTACGGTGATACTATCCCCAAGTTTGAGCCTTTGTATCTCTTGTGGTTCTTGAGATATTGCGATAACGAGGCTATATCTCGAATTTTAGAATTTGACTTCTGTGACCTTTGACCTAGTTACTCCGAAATCTAATCAGATTGTCTTAATATTATCATCACGTTTAAGCCTCATATCTCTAGTGGTTCTTGAGATATCGCGATAACTAGCCAATACCTAGAATTTCATTAGTTGACCTCTGTGACTTTAGACCTTTAACCCAGTTACTCCAAAATCTAATCAGATCTTCTTCCTCTGGTGATACATATGATCACCAAATTTGAGCCACATATCTCTAGTGGTTCTTGAGATATCGCAATAGTGAAGCGAATACCTGGAATTTAATAAGTTGACCTGTGACCTTTGATCTAGTTACTCTGAACTCTGATCAGATTGTCTTCCTATGGTGATACATACTATCATCAAGTTTGAAGTTCATATCTCTAGTGGTTCTTGAGATATCGCGTTAACGAGAGAGCGGGACGGATTGACAGATGAAGGGACTACCCAAAAACATAATGCCTCCGGCACCACCTTCGTTTGGAGGAGGCATACAAATAATTTGTGTACAGCTAGAAATATAAAATCGACCAAAATTTGCTGTGGTACTAATGTCTTTTAGGAAGGCATTAACCTGCATCTACCACTCTCCACCCAGGTGATTTAAATGGTTACCCGGTAGGAAGAAGTTCCTTGAATGCCAGAGTGCCATATCAAGGCTGCTCGGCTAATGCCAGGGTAATAATATTACAGCACTTACAAACATTAGTACGAAGTGCTATATAAATGTTACTATGGATATAATTATTATCAGAGTATACAATACATACCATCTCCATTGTCACCAAAGAAATCAAGGATATTAGATGCACGCTCCTGGGTCTTTGCCAAGGCCAGAACAGATTCTGTAAATGCCTGCAGCCATGCTATCAGGGAGTCCGCAGCCTCTGCCCCATACTTCAATGAGAAGTCGTAGTCAATCTGTATACAGAGAATGTTATGAATTGTTGGGTAAAGCATAATCATCTGTTCAGAGCCAGATGTGTGATAATTATGTGATAAATATGTGGTAAAATATAAAACTCAATGCCCTTCTGGCTCCAAACAGATGTATGTTTACATACATCATGCAACCAAGGTGAGTACACTTTTAACAAACTATAACATTTCGTAATGTAAATCTTACAAACTTTTATGTAGAATACATACCTTAACCTTTCCCCTGCTAAATGTGCCCATTGTCACATTTGCAGGTGTGCCAAGGGCGTCGGCCAGGACAAACAATAGGCACAAATTATAAGAAAGATATGCACTGGGTGCTATAAAAAAAGCCAAACACATTTTAAGTCCTAATTGGTTGCAAGACTACCCTCTTTATCACCTGCTTGTATTAGTTTTACACTTGATATTGGTACCTAAACTAGGACCCAGAGATACTATCCTTTCAGAAATACAGTGTGGCACAGGGATATCATTTGAGTGGCAAAGAGTTAAAGCAATGGTAGAGATGACACTCTCTGATACATGTACAATTCTAGGTACAAAACGTTTTTATGCCATGTCATGACAGTGTTTCATTTGCCATATATCTTGATGCCACAGTGTCCCCTATAACCTGTTGTCGACCAAATGCTCTTATTCCAATACAGCACAATACAGAATTTTCCCAGTTCTCATAGGCAGTGGGTGCACATAGTAAACAGTGGCCAGTTTCTCAAAAACTGTCATAAGTCTAAGCTTTTAGACATCCCATAGAAATGCATGTTAATTTTATAACATATGTTTCAATGGGATGTCCAAGAAGTTAGACGTATGACAGTTTCAAAAAACAGCCCCCAGAAGTTTAGAATTCAAATCTTACCAGGTTTGGCACATCCTTGTAGCAGGGGTACACTGCTATGATGTCGGAGATACTCATGTCACCCTCTTGGATCCACTTGGTTCGATGTGAGTGTGTATCCTTGAAGAAGGCTTTGATGGCCATCGTATCTTCTGACTCACCTGGTTCCCAGTCATAACTTGCTTCATCTTGCTCTTCTTCTGCTTTAGTTACGCTGATGTTATCACCAAGGGGCTGTATCTGCGCCATTTCGTGTGGTTGAACAGATTTCTTTAGTAACCTATGACGTGAAGCTGTAGTTCGTAGGGTCTTCAGGCGGAACTCTAAAAAGCCACCACCTTTATGGTAAAGGTACTCCTGCGGGCAAAGAGCACAAGCAGAATCAGATATTACAGTAGCTAAGCTGTTATTCATGTTGAAATGCCCTCAAGGATGCCATCGCCATGCTCTCAGGACAATGCTAGGCCAATATGATTATACTGTAGTCCCTTTTTAGTAATGAATGTACAACACTGACTTTGAGTTCAAGTACAAGCCGATACTTATAAGCAGCATCTATCACTGACTTTAAGTTCAAGTACAAGCCGATACTTATAAGCAGCATCTATCACTGACACTGACTCCTACCCTACCATCATTCAGCAGGTCCTAATGAAGCCCTGTACCAAAAATGGCGTTTGTACAACAACAACTCAATGTTATATTACCTTATAAATTATTTGTGGGCTACGAGGCGACGACCCTGCCTCACACCCTTATACGATATTCTTGCCGGGGGCTCCTACCCTTATATCTTTTAGTAGGTCCTAAGAAAGCCTGTACCAAAAATGGCGTTTGTACAACTACAAATAAATTTTATATTACCTTCTAAATTATTCGCGGGCTACGAGGCGATGCCCCTGCCTCACATCCTTATATGATATTATTGCCGGAGGCTCTTACCCTTATATCGTTCAGTAGGTCCTAAGGAAGCCCTGTACCAAAAATGGCATTTGTACAACAACAAATCAATGTTATAAAATCATTTGGGGGCTCCAAAAAAACACCCCCGCCCCCACACCCTTAAATTGACAATTTTGCCGGAGGCTCCTAGCCTAATGTCGATTAGTAGGTCCTAAGGAAGCCCTGTACCAAAAATAGTGCTTTTATCCGGCAAGTAACGATAATTTCACTAAGCCACCTGACTAGACACGGTACTCATGTGTTTTTGGCAAGGCATTACTATACATTTGCCACTTCATACCCAGGAAATAAATGGGGACCTGGTAGGATGATGAAAGCCTTTGTGATGGTAATTGTCATATGCCCTCACGATGACCATATGATAGGAACACTCCCCAGGGAGTGGAGATGGTGCACACTGTGCGTGACTGAATCTGATGACCAGGGTAACAATAATATTTGTAAAGCGTGTAGAGATGGTGTTTTGTATTAAGCACTAAATAAATCCAGATTTATTATTATCATTTATTACTGGCCCATACTTCTTCTCTGTGTCCGCAAATCGCATGTGTCCACAACACTTGATGATTTATTGATATTCATGTGTCAGTGAAGTATAGGAACATAAAATGCAGAGACCCCTTCATACACAAGATGGATACAACTTGCTATTGAGCCTTTTTTTTCTTCTTCAAACTTACATGACCCTGTGCACCTGGAAGCTTGTCCTTTGTACATGGAAACTGGGAAACAATTGCTACTGCCATGGCTTGTTTTTGCTCCACAGAGGGGTACCTGTACATGAAGACAAGACAAGAATGATAGTCATCTGTGGAGCCTTTTCAATAATAAATACTCATATACAGGCTACAAGTACAGCCGTGGTCACAATTTCCTAACTGCAGCTGGTCCTTTGCAAATCTCACATAAAATCCATGTATTGGACGCAATTGTCTGTAGGGTTTTACATGGAAATATACATGCATAATATTTTAGATTTCTTTTTCAGGTTTCTTGAGATTTAAAAAAAAAATACTTACAACTTATCACCCCCATTCTCAACCAGATACGCAACCATCACCTGTACCAGGATTCTCCTGTTCTTGACTGATGGCATCTTGCCCATATCCAGGTCTGTAAGAACTACCCTTCCCTTTGGATGGCTTTCAAGAATTCCCTTACGTTGTAGTGCTAGAAATGATAAGAAAATAAAAGCAGATGAGATTATGGCCAATCTTATCCAAAATTTTATTCACTTATTAATGTAAACCAAAGGGTCAACCCCTAGGTTCCATAAACATTATTGTAATAATGTAAAATAAGAAAGAAAACAATTATTTGGTCATGAATTGAAATTGAGAAATAGCTTCACAAAGATTGAAGTTTTTCTGTATTTTCTTTTAGTTAATAAAGTATGATGATTTGTTTAGGATGAACAATGGAGAGGTTGACATTTTGGGCTCCAATAATCAGTGGACAAAATATTAGGCAAGGTATAAACGTGGTCTACATGTACATTAAGGTGGCTTTTGAGATTACCAGGCTATGCCTGTGCCTAATGTTAGTAACCCAAAGTACAGCAGGTTATTATTCCTATAGAGGATTTTATAGCCAAATTACAATAATTTACTTTGGAATAATAAAAAAGTGAAAATGGGTGGCAACAACCAAATATGAGTAGTTTCGTATTACATAAGCACATAATTTGAAGTTACAGGTATTTCAATGCTAATGACCTGCTGATTCATGCAATAGTGCGCATCAGCATTTAGCAGAACGGTGCAACGTGCCTTTGCCCTTCTGCCAGCCGCACAACTGTCAACAATACATTTATACATATCTTACCTCTGGCCTTGAATAAAGAGGTACATTGTAACAACTTGCTTCATCATTTTGGCTTGCACCGGGATAAGGAGCCTGGTCAGACAGCATGTGGATGTTATCACTTCCATGTTGATGTCGATATTTCGGGAAATGCCGCTCCATCATTTCTCCCGATTCAATGTTGTTTCGGGTTGAAACCCGATGGGAAGATTGGCCCATCTCGACATGGCTGTTCACATTTGCACTTTGATTCTGAGATTTCATGGCGTGTTTATCCAACATTAGTGGAGGTTCAATGCGTTTTTTGGTTGAACTTGGATGATAAACACTGCCTATCTTTCTATGAATATTGCCCCTTGCACTTTGATATGGGGACTTCAGGGAGGGTGTCTCTAACATGTCCTGTGATTCAACATAACCGGTTTAGACTTTGATGTGAAATTTGGCCCAACTGAACACGGATGTTTGCACTTGCACTTTGATTTTGAGATTTCCCAGGGTGTATATCCAGCATTTCTGGAGATTCAACATGGTTTACACATTGACTTGGGGAAACATTGTCCAGCTGAACATGAATGTTTTCACTAACACTTTCATTTTCCAATTTCAGTGAGTGTGACTGCAACATATCCTCTGATCCAACTAGCATACAATCATCATTATTTTCAGTTGAACCAGGATCTGGAGCTTGGTCCATCTGTACATAACCGTTTTCCTCTGCCCATTGATTAGAGGATTTCAGGGTGATTATTTCCACCCTTTTGTGCGGTTCACCATTGTCTTTAGGAGAACTTGGAGTCAAGTCATCATCAATCTGTCCATGGACATCATCACCAAGACTTTGATTCTGAGAATTCATGGAGTGCATCTCCATCATTCCTTCTGGATGAACAGGATCCCATAGTTCAGCACAAGCCTTCCGACGTGCAGCCGTTGTTCGTAGGGTCTTCAGGCGATACTCTAAAAAGCCATGACCTTTATAGTAAAGGTACTCCTGCAGACAAAGAGCACAAACAGTTATTATAGATAATCTGGCAATGCATGGAGAAATACCTGCAGGGGTGCCATGATGCAATTACCATGAACAAAATGATGATGTGGAAAACAAGCTCTTTTAATACTTGAGTCTGCTCCCCACCCGTACATAAATTAATGGAAAGAGTATTAACAAGTTAAAGATACTATGTCCCTTTTGCAGCCAACATCAAAATCTGTAGAACTTTGCAGGAATTATGAATATGTCATGTATGTCCTATCTGTGAATTTTAAATGTTAGCAGTGTCCTAATATTCAAATTATGCAAGGAAACCCATTTACTTGCTAGACTTCACTGTCAGACACTATTGAATGACTGACTGGCTTTTTTCATCTTTGGTAATAACTTACATAAAATGGTACATGAGCATTTGTCTACATCAATAACCCACTTCTTGTAATGGCTAAAATCAAACTGATTGAATCTTTGCGCAGCATAAACTGTAATTCATTCGGTACAATGGTCTGAAAAATCAGACAATTACTTACTGGCTCTATAGCTCCTAAGTCGATTCGACAACTAATAGTCGTTATTTTCCCATTTAAAGACATTTTCAAGCCCCCATTTTTTAGGGAAGTTCTAACTTAGTATTGTCTTTCAAATGCCGTTGGAATTTAACCTTTTCATTTTTTTGGCCTGCAAATGGGACATAGTACCTTTAATGTCACAGCATATGCTCAAGATTGATTTCTTGTTAAGGAACAGATTAAGGAGGTACTTGTTTTGCTCGGAATGTACTGCACTGACTTATAGTTCACTTTTTTCACTGTATAAATAAGTAATTTCCTTTTAGAGCAGTTTGTAAATCCCTTAGCATTGACCTCCTGGTCACTGCTTGTGACTTCTTTGTTCAGTATCTTCTGCATTTGTCTGTACTTTCTATTCAAACTTCAGTACTTCTCTTAATCCTCAACTTCCCACAAAGTCTGTGTACTGGAGAAATACAGTCAAACATGCTTTAGCGACCACCTGTCTATTAACACATTTTGTTTGTTTTCTCTTGAATCAGTGTTTCTCATTGAAACATGAGTATATGGTATGTAAGCCTGTCTATAAAGACCATCTGCCTATAAAGACCTCTTTTTTGTGTCTCTCTAAGGCAATCTTTCTATCCTGGTTTGACGGTAGAACTAACTCCCAAGATGCTTCACACACTTGGTGACAGAGCATTCGCAACTTTCAAAAACTATCTCAAATTTCACCTTTTCTGTTAATAACATAATTCATGTATATGTAAATAAATATATTATCATTACTAATAATAATATCAATTATTATTAATTATTATTAATTATTATTATTATTATTATTATCATTATCATTATTAGTAAGTAGTATTAATATTATTATTTTTATTACTAGTAGAACTAGATGGAACTTCAACTGCGCGCAGTCGCAAATTGATGCCTCCGCCATAGAGCAATTTTACAAACCAAAATGGAAGCAATTTTTAAAATTCAAGTTTGATTGTAATCCATCTGTTGGTTCTAATGATAACGCGATCACGAGCTATTTTGAGATACATAATGAGCCCTGTGACCTTTGACCTCGTGATCCCAAATCTAATCAGTTCATTGACTCTGCAAGATACATACATGACCCAAGTTTGGCGGTAATCCATCAATCGGTTCTTGAGATAATGTGATCACAAGCTATTTTGCATACATAATGAGCCCTGTGACCTTAGACCTTTGACCTCGTGACCCCAAAATCTAATCAGTTCATTGACTCTGCAAGATACATACATGACCCAAGTTTGGCGGTAATCCATCAATCGGTTCTTGAGATAAAGTGATCACGAGCTATTTTTGCATACATAATGAGCCCTGTGACCTTTGACCTCGTGACCCCAAAATCTAATCAGTTCATTAGCTCTGCAAGATACATACATGACCCAAGTTTGGCGGTAATCCATCAATCGGTTCTTGAGATAACGCGATCACAAGCTATTTTTGCATACATAATGGGCCCTGTGACCTTTGACCTTGGACCTCGTGACCCCAAAATCTAATCAGTTCATTAGCTCTGCAAGATACATACATGACCCAAGTTTGGCGGTAATCCATCAATCGGTTCTTGAGATAACGCGATCACGAACTATTTTTGCATACATAATGGGCCCTGTGACCTTTGACCTTGGACCTCGTGACCCCAAAATCTAATCACTTCATTAGCTCTGCAAGATACATACATGACCCGAGTTTGGCGGTAATCCATCAATTGGTTCTTGAGATAACGCGATCACAAACTATTTTTGCATACATAATGGGCCCTGTGACCTTAGACCTTGGACCTCGTGACCCCAAAATCTAATCACTTCATTAGCTCTGCAAGATACATACATGACCTGAGTTTGGCGGTAATCCATCAATCGGTTCTTGAGATAACGCGATCACGAACTATTTTTGCATACATAATGGGCCCTGTGACCTTTGACCTCGTGATCCCAATATCTAATCAGTTCATTGACTCTGCAAGATACATACATGGCCCAAGTTTGGCGGTAATCCATCAATCGGTTCTTGAGATAATGTGATCACAAGCTATTTTTGCATACATAATGAGCCCTGTGACCTTTGACCTCGTGACCCCAAAATCTACTCAGTTCATTAGCTCTGCAAGATACATACAGGACCCAAGTTGGGCAGTAATCCATCTATCGGTTCTTGAGATAACGCGATCACAAACTATTTTTGCATACATAATGGGCCCTGTGACCTTAGACCTTGGACCTCGTGACCCCAAAATCTAATCACTTCATTAGCTCTGCAAGATACATACATGACCTGAGTTTGGCGGTAATCCATCAATCGGTTCTTGAGATGACGCGATCACGAACTATTTTTGCATACATAATGGGCCCTGTGACCTTTGACCTTGGACCTCGTGACCCCGAAATCTAATCACTAAATTAGCTCTGCAAGATACATACATGACCCGAGTTTGGCGGTAATCCATCAATTGGTTCTTGAGATAACGCGATCACGAGAACGGGACGTACGTACGGACGGACGGACAACCAGAAAACATAATGCCTCCGGCTACGTTGTAGCGGAGGCATAAAAAGTATTCTCCTACACAAGCCAGAACGTGGTACCTACATAGCCCTGTTCCCCCCGTATGTTGTTCCTCATACGTGGAAACTGGTAAATAATTGCCAATGCCAAGGCGTGCTTTTGCTCATTGGTTGGGTACCTGTATATGAAGACAATTCAAAATAATAGATGATAATAACTGCATGTATATTTCACACTTACTATACAAATATACCCTACTGTTCATATCATCACCCCCAGCTTTTAGCCATGCTACCATGATTAAGGTGCTGAAGTATTCGAGGAATGACACCTTCAAAGCCTTTTACAAGACAATTAAACTTTAGTCTACATTTGCCCCTCTCAATCCAAATTAAATTAATGGGAACCTGGGCAGAGAGAAGCATATGTAGATTAATGTCTCGCTAAAGGATGCTAGTGCTGAGACAGGGATTCAAACCCTTTACCTCGTGATCCATCATCCACAGTCAGGTGACTTTACCACTACTCCACGCCTCTACTGATTGATAATGATCTGTGTGGTGTTCTCAACAATTCTAAAATATAAGTAAGGAAGGGACCAAAGGAACAGTGCGGTCAAGTACCATTATGGCCACCTACAATTGCAGATAAATGAAAGTTATTTGGCCATTTGCAGTTCCACCTGTTACCGATCGATCTGATCCCAAACCTCCATGTATTTACAGCTCACAAGTTGATAGAACCACTTGGTATGTATACTCAAAACTCTGATGACATGAGTAAAATATTGGGCAAAATACTTTGAACTTGCCAGAACTGAATAGCAACAAGTTACCATGTACATTGAAAGCATACATGCATACACACATTTCTGCCAAACAACTTATACATCTTGAGCAGCAAGCACAATGTAGGTACTGTATTTAGGCACGTCCAAGCTATTTTGTCCAATATGTTACCGACTTCATCAAAGATTTTAGTATATCTGATGGTTGTGTAAATTTGCAAGTCCTAATCAATGCTGTAAAGTAATACTTTCTTTTTAATAGTAATTGGTGTTCATTTCACCACGATTCTTTTTAACATATGGGGCACAAAATGACCACATACCCTGGACTTGTATACATTTGATCATTTTATTTTCAAGTAATTCAGACACTTACAACAAATGGCCCCCGTTCTCAATGAGATATTCAACAGTCACTTGCACCAGGGCTCTCCTGTTCAGAACAGATGGCATCTTGCCGGTGTCCAGCTCTCTAAGAACTCCCCTCCCTTTGTAATGGCTTTCAAGAATATTCCTTATGTTGTAGTCCTAGAAATCAAAGCAAAGAAAAGCAGTACAGATAATAACTTTGTCTAAAGAAATTAGTCCTAATAATATGAATCTTCCTCATCAAAAGTCCTTCTTTTTGCAACAGTAAATTGTTACTTTTATGCAACAAGAATAAATCATGCTTATTTTTCACTTAGTTTTTGATAATGTATAGGAGCTTTCAGTTATCGTCACAGAAAAATCTTTCAACTGTTTTTTGAAGCAGTTGTACAAAATTATTATGCTTCTACTGGTACAACATGAAAAAAAATTCTGACAGACAAAAAATAATAATAAAAAAAAAAGTATCATCAACAACAAAGAGCTACAAGCATACTTATGTCTAATACCCCTTTCAAACTGGCCTGATTTTCATCAGATGCATCCGATGAAACGGCCACTATTAATGGTACAGAGGAGAAAAAGCCGATAGAATAGCCGATGAAAAGAAGAGAAATATGCGATTAAATTCTCCTGCTCAAGAGTGGGAGAAATTCTTTTTCTATCGGTGTGACTCCAATGAAACGGTCACTGTGAACGCGTTCGGGAGAAAACACCAATGAAAATGGTCAAAGGTCGCATGTGTACGCGCGCTTTTTTCGGAACCAGCTGTGTTTGTTGACATTTTGTTGAATATGCCGCATGCTAGCTAGATGGGGCGCGGGCTTAGATTGATTCGTTTTATTTGTATTTTACATTAATGATAAGCTTTGTATAAAATCCAAATTTATGTAGGCCAATATCGTTACGATAATATATTTATTGAAAATTGTATATTTATTACACCAAATCGTGAACAAAACAATATTTAAAACTGATTACTAACAGATATAATGAAAGTACAATGGATTTTTGATTATCCCAGACGTTGTTTCGTGAAGCAGCTAACAAGCGATTGCGCAATAATTCTTCACTTCCGGCCAGGGCTCGCCACAGCGAGTGAATTTCACCGGCAGTATGAAATGGACAGCAGGGAAAGCGGCGGTTTCACCTTTGTTTACATAAGGAAAATTCAATCGGTATTTTCATCGGTGTGACTCCGATAGAAGCACTATGACAGGGTATCAGACATCATAACATCAGACATGTACATGTGTGAGAATGTCAACATGGTATGTATCAGGAAAGTAAAGTAATTTTAAAACTAAATTAAACATACACACAGAATGTATTTACACAGGAGATATCGGCTTACTTCGTTCCACTGGGTCTCCTCATCTTCACGTTACACACATATTTGTGATTGATCCCAAAGGGTTGCATGTAAATGCCTGTCTTATCGCCAAAGTGTCAAGTCCAGTTTATCCGACACTTTCTGAAAAAACCTACCCCGGTACTGCAAATCTTGGTAAACTCGTGTCTCGACCGGACACTTTTTAATTAGAGAATCATGATCACAAGAGTTAGTATTAAAAAGGCCAGCAATCGACACTTCATATTCCTCCTCACCTATGCAGGAGTAACCTAATGGGTTTTTTTTTACTGAAAGTCTGACAGACGTACTTCGAAGAAGTAAATGGCACGGTTAGTAGGGGTAAATGTCAGTGCGCATGTGTCGATGGGGGCGATATTTAGAGCTATAGTGTATAAATTAGACTGGGTACTGGCAATCTTTTATACAATTGCAATAAGAAGGAAAAAGAAGTGAATATAAGTAGAATTACGTGACGAAAAACAGTTGTTTTATTTTATATTTTCATGTAAATAAAAGAAAATGTTATGGCAAAAATAGTAAATTCCGACTAATTGCCTAATAAAACCAAGAGAAGAAGAAGTAATTGCCTGATTGTATGGGCATGTTTTCACAAATCTGTGTGTGTGTGTGTGTGTGTATTAAATTGGGTTTTTACAAACATGTATCAATCAGACATGATTATTTACGTCTGGGGACGTAAAAATATCAGCCTTATCTCAAGGATGATCTTTGAAGAAAAAAAAGGTGATTATTTGCATTCAATTTACCTGACCTTTAGTGAATATGAGGGACTGTTTTCACAATACATTGTGTAGCATGACAACAAGGAAATACCCAATCTTTTAGTAAATATGGGGGTATGTGTTCACAAAAGTTTGTGTAACCCAACACGTACAATGTGAAGACCTAAATGGAACAACACAAGTAAGCCAACATATTTACCTCTGGCATTGTAAGGGGTGCCCTGTAGTACGAAGATGTACTTGAACAGGGAGCTTGGCCCATCTGCACATGGCTAGTATTGCTGGCACTCTGAGGTGGAGATTTCAGGGTCTGTATCGCCAATACCAACCGCCGCCTCTCCGAACGTCTTCCCGATGCCCAATTCCCGAAGATCAGATTCTGTGATAGTTGGCAGGATCGACATATCAATGTCATTATCTGCATGAAAAATGAAATGAAAAGAAATACACTTTCTCATATGATCTTCACATACACGTATATGTTCAATCTCAGAACTTAAAGATAAAGACCAGTTCTGGTCATGCGATTGCAAACGTGGAATCGATCAGAAAAGGTTGATCATCTAGCATTAAGTATTGGTGTGTACTGCAAGGTTCTGGAATCATCAAAATGATAAGAAATTTGGCCCAGTCTTGGTAAAGTTACAAGCACTGTACACAGAAAGATGTATATGGCCTTATGGGACTATGCGACAACGTGCGCGATATCTATTAGGTCCCAATAGATATAATAATATACCAAATATATCAATTAGTAGGCGGTTTCCCGGCAAAATTTGTATCATCACGTCTTAGTCAAAACATATTCTTTCACATGATTGGTAATGAGAGCTTCCATTTCATTTTTTGAAAACGCATTTTCGCCTCGCCCCCAAAAAAAAAACAGCAGTAAAGGAGTAAAAATGGTTTTTATTTTTTAACCAAAATAAAATAAAGACGAATTGATCGCGATCACAATTATATTCCATTCAAAGAAAAGGAGAGTAAACAGGAATTAAACTTCCTATGCCCCTATACAGTAATGCTCGCGGGCAAGTACCGATGCGCCAGCGTGTAAATCCGCGGGTTTTTACAGAATTTCCCATTTCGCCTGTGCAAAATAGTGCAAATGCCCGCGGGCGCCAATCTGTACTTGCCCGCAAGCTCTACTGTATTTATCAATTAAAGGTAATGCAAAGTTTTGGGAAATTTTAAAAATTGGATGGATAGTAATTCTTTAAAATGTTGATATATTTGGATGCCCCTGTGGATGTATTATAAGCACTAGAAAATTTAGCCCCTAAAACACTTCTGCTTTCGAGAAAATTGAATAATCAAAATTTACCGGTGCTCGGTAAATTTCAAATATTTCAAATAGCGCCTAAGGCCATTCCATGGTAGCTGCGACCATGAAAATCTCAGAATATGCAGTTCTGATATATAATTTCCAAACGGGAATAGCAAATCTATTGATTGTAGTCTAGAAACATTTTTTTAAAGCTAAAGTAATATCAGTCTTGAGAGGGAGCTATACAACATAAAGAGTTTATTATTTACAATTTCATCACTTTAGACTCGATTTCAAGCGCGACAATGATCATTGAATATTGTAAAATCACATTTGCTTCCAATATGTTCATTTGAACCAAATTCATGAACCCATACCAAAACTTTGTATTACCTTTAATGGAGGATTTTATAATAGCGATACTTGCATATATCGTGGAAATATTGTGAGAGGATGGGAAAACGTGTTTTTTTTTAAAGATAGGGGTGAAGACATGAGCCCCTGAACACTGGCGTACTGATGGGCGTGGTTAATTTCTTATTCGATACCAGACGCAGGGGTCTTGTTAATTATTTTTGAAGGAGGTAATTTGAATTTTATAGGAGGTACCATCACTGCGAGGAAGCGACCGAGGGGAGGGTGTGGAGGGGTGTCCCCCTCCCATGGTAAGGACCTTTTGGGATTTTCCACTTGAAATCGTGCAATCTGCCGCAGGGAAAAATTAACTTTTTTATTTCGGGGCTCCATATCCAATTTTGGCAAATTTTCGGGGCTACTTTTTCAACTTTCGGGGCTTTTTTTCCATTTCGGGGCTCTTTTTCTGGGGCTACTTTTCATTAATTCAAAAAGGACACACATATACAGTTTGATGAGTTTATTTAGTAGGCTTACTGTCTATAGTCTAGTCTAGACTAGTCTATAGATCTATATCTTACCATGATTGATTACCCATTCAAAAGAAAGCATTTATCTAGTTAAATAACTAAGTTTTAATGCATTGATTTTAATTGATGCAAGAACTGTGTCATAGTAAAAGTAAAATGAGTTATGTTTTTAAACGACTGTCTGATTTTCTTGTGAAAACTTAAAATTTGAAAAATGATTATCAAAATTAGATATACAACTATACATGGCCAGAATAATCACAATCTAAGCTCAGGTTTCATACCTCTATTCACGAAAACTTTATAAAAATCGCGGCAATAATGATGCAAACAAATAGCAATTTCAAAGTGTTGTCGCGTCGAGTCTCTTCGAGATCGACTCTAGCTCACACAGCCGACAGTTCCGACAGCAGCTGCAGTCGCACTGCACTGTACGTGTGTGGAATAACTGAACGGTCAGTCACGATGATTTTCTCCGATTTTCTTGTGAAAACTTTACTTTGACAAATGATTATCAAATTCAGTAAACATGGCCAGAATAGTCACAAAATTAGCTTTGATTTCATACCTCTATTCACGAAAACTATGTAAAAATCGCAGCAATAATGATGCAAACAGATAGCAATTTCAAAGTGTTGTCGCGTCGAGTCTCTTCGAGATCGACTCTAGCTCACACAGCTGACAGTTCCGACAGCAGCTGCAGTCGCACTGCACTGTACTGTACGTGTGTGGAATAACTGAACGGTCAGTCACGGTGATTTTCTCTGATTTTCTTGTGAAAACTTTACTTTGAAAATGATTATCAAATTCAGTAAACATGGCTTGAATAATCACAAAATAAGCTTTGATTTCATACCTCTATTCACGAAAACTATATAAAAATCGCGGCAATCGTGATTGAAATAGATTGCAGTTTCGCGATGTTCAGCGAACGGTCTAGGTTCAGCTAATTTGTGTATACAATTTTACACGGAGATTCAGAGTACGCACTCTGTTGCCGATTTGCGCATCTCAGAATCTGAAGTACGTTGTCTCTAGACATTGCACGCACGTGTATAGGCCCCGGTTTCCGTGATCTTCAAATATCAAATCGGCAACGGATAGTTTGGTTACACGAGCTAGCTTCAGTTTTGTTATGATCAGTGTGTATATATTTTGTGCAGTGCATCGTCTTCTCGCGTGCACATCGGGATCGCAATGGGGTAGGGACGGGCAGGCTTGGCCGCCGCGCTGTGGGGGGAGAACTGCGATGTAACGTAATTAGATAGATAGGTCTAGGTAAGTACGGACGACGTCGCGTTCGTGATCGTAAGGGATTTCGTCGACTGCGGCCGTGAATGTGCGGCACTAATTATATCTTGGACGAAATTAAGGAAATTTTGGATTAGCATTGATTTAGATCTACTTTCTGTGATTTTTGCAAGGTTTATTATAGGAATTATAGCCGGTAAGAAACAAGTGAATAGGCGGCAAGTTTTACCGGTTACCGGCTTTAAACGACAGCCCTGCAGACGTTAAAACGTTGCTGAAATGATATGATTTTCCCAGATTTTTTTCAATTTTATTTGTAAATTATACTTTTTTATGCGTTTGTTGGAAAATTACAAATTCCCAAATTTACAGTCAGGCAAAAAATATGCTTATTTAGAAGCCTTCATGTCAGGGTCTGCAGAACGGCGGGGGATCGGGGCTCGAGCCCCCTCACTTTTTGAAAAAGTATGTTAAAGAGAAAAAGAAAGAAAGAGAGAAAGAACGAGTGACCTGCCAGTGTATAAAAATATGCTCATCTGACCGCAATTAAATGCCTAAAACCCGTCAGCTTACGGGGGCTCCGCCCCCTGGATCTCACCAAGGGCCCTAAGGAAGGCCCCTGGATGCTCATCTGACTGTAATTAAATACCGAAAACCCCTGAGCTTCCGGGGGTACTGCCCCCTGGACCCCACCAAGGGCCCTAAGGAGGGTCCCTGGATGCTCATCTGATCGTTATTAAATGCCTACATAAAACCCCCGAGCTTCATGGGGCTCAGCCCCCTGGACCCCACGCCAATTAGTGACCTACCAGCGTTGCAAATAAGGTATCTAAATATGCTTATCTGACCGTAATTTAATGCCTAAAACCCCCGAGCTTTCGGGGGCTCTGCCCCTTGACCTTTTTGCCCATTACGCCACTGCCCCTGAAAGGTGAGCCCCTTGGAATGTTTGGCCCCCCCCCCCCCAATCCCAAACTGCTTCTGCCTGGAAAGACATGTATTCATGTCACAACTTTCATCCTCAAAATAGCCGAGACATCATTAGTAATGTTTATTTTTTCTGTCTACTCTTTGTTGTTACCGGTAAATGCAACTTACTTTTCGATTTCTAAAAATACATTTAAATTCGAGTAAATAACTTCAAAACATTCAAACAGGTTGACCCAACCCCATGGCATGTCCTGGGTTTCTGCTCAAACTTTCACTCACATTTTCTGCTTCATCAGGATGGACTTCCTCTTTAAAAGCTAGTCTAGATAATAGACTGAATCATGTGAATTAATAATAGGTCTAGAACAAATATCACTCACCCATGAAACCTTTAATAATATCGACGTCGTTGAACCCCTTTTGACGAAGAAATACTGCAACATCTGCCATGGTTAGACTTAGATCTAGAGACATCTCAAAACAGTAGTCGAGGCGCGAGGAAACAGTTTTGCAGCCACACAGTGCACACACGGCACAAAACTCAAAAGCACCACACAAAGTACGAAAATACTCTATTTAAAACTAATTATGAGGCCGGTAGGTTTTTCTTACTCGAATGGAAAAAGAAGAACGACGCGACTCAACAAAACAAGTAATCACATTCACAAATGCGCCGAGTACACGTCGATCGCTTGGAACCGGTACGTACGGTACTATATATGCACGAGCCCCGGCCCCGTCGACGTCGGCCTACACACCGGGTAGGGGATCAAGTGTAGTGACCTCACATCTCAGATACCTCAGCTTCGTCATCGGCGCCGCACTCCGCAGGCCTCAGCGCCCGGATATCGGATTTCGTTGCTGTGACTCGCGAGGGTAAATTAGGTACCCTATGATGCCTACGAGTACGTTGATGGAAAAAAAATGAACTCGACACCCTTTTTAGGATAAAGAAAATGTAAGTGTAACCCTTACACACGAACATTAGCCATTACAAATCTACAGCAACATGTTCACTAGATAGAGTCGGGCTTTGTGTTACGCTGTACTGCCTATACTGTATGTACTAGCTGTCACCACAGCGGGAGCCGGTGCACGTATGACGTGCTTAGACAAGATACATGTAGTATTTACATAAATAATGATTATACTCGATAGTACCGAATTAAGGATCTAGAGTTACCAGCACTCACGTAGGCCTACCCTTCGAAATCGCACAATTGAATGAATTGTATCAATTAGAGCATATAGCGAATCGGCGCGGCCACCACTACAAAATACACCGTGGGAGCTAGGGAAGTGAAACTGCTCGTTTCACTGATTCGCTACATTCGTATTCCGTGACATCTATCTCGCAGTGTTTTCTGTGTCTGTACTGTCTCTGTCTCTCACGTCTTTACACAATAATATATACATTGGCGGATCCAGGGGCACAGGGGCACGTGCCCCCACTGAGCGAATTTTCGACTGGCGCGATTTTCCAAATTTCTAGTCTTCAGGTGCAAAAAAAAAAAAAAATGTGCTCACTTTTCAATTACTCTTTCTCTTATCAGGCACATATTCAAGACAATTTCTTTCTTTAATTCCCCTAATTGCCATAAACCATATCCTGTAGAATGTTCAACGTTTTACGCACAGTTTCTAGCTAGTATGTGTCTATATAGGTCTTTATTTTAAAGTGTAAATATTTAAACTTTACCATGTGCAGGACAGAACAGTTTTGTGCATAAGTTAATGAGGTTCCACTGTATATATTATACAGTTTATAAGTCAACAATTATACAAACAATGGGTTCATTATTTGCCCAGAAAATGAAATCCTCACTTTGATGTATTCATTGGTTGTATTTTTGTATAAAAGGTAATAAATGTAATTGAGGAAAGAAAAAAGAAAGAAAAATATGTTTGGACAGCCCTTACATATACTGTAGTCTAGCCACTGTCAGTCAGTTGCATTAAAGGGCAATCCTACCCTTGCAATAAGTTCATTTGAATGAGAGCAGAAAAATAAGATAATATAATAAGAAGGTTAATGAATGTTTGAAATATCAGATCACTAAGTCTATGGAAATCTCAAATTGGCAGTTTGGTCAGTGAATTGTGGCGCAGTCGTGGATAACTCTGCTGTTTGTCGTATACACAAATATCATTAATTAGTACCTTCTCCCTTGGGGCACTACTCAAAATATATTAGGCCTATGGATAGCATATTATTATAGGTCCTCTACTAAAAGAGAATAGAACCTCCTGAGTCATACATTTTTGAAAAGTTGAAATTTTAGTCATTTTGAGCATTGGAATATATTGGAAAGTTGTCCGCCACTACATCACAGAGACATTACCCATCCAGCCAATTTGAAGAGCCCATACCTATAGTGATTACAACTTTCAGAAATTAATAACTTTTACACTTTTTGTCTGATTTCATTTAAAGTTTTACCAGTCTACTTCTCTGATTTTTCAGCTTTTCTCTAAAGTAGTTTGCTATCAAGGTTAGATTTCCCTTTAAAGATACCCGGTACTATGTCCCTTTTGCAGCCAACATCAAATTCTGTAGGACTTTGCAGGAATTATCAATATGTCATGTATGTCCTATCTGTGAAATTTAAACACTAGCAGTGTCCTAGTATTCAAATTATGCAAGGAAACCTGTTAACCTTCTAGACCTCACTGTCAGACACTATTGAGTGACTGACTGACATCTTTTTCTTTAGTAATAACATACATAACATGAGCTGTAACAGGTACATGAGTATTGGTCTACATCAATTACCCACCACTTGTAATGGCCAAAATTAAACTGATTGAATCTTTTTGCAGCACAAAACGTATGACCATTCGGTAATAGGGTCTGAAAATCAGACTATTACTTAGGTAATTGCAATCACTTAATTCGATTTGACAACTAATGGCCGTTATTTCCACACTAAAAGCCATTTTCAAGCCCTTTCGTTTTGAGGGAGGTTCTAAATTAGTATTGTCTTTCAAATGCCGTTAAATTTATTAACCTTTTCATTTTTTTGGCCTGCAAATGGGACATAGTATCTTTAAGTATCAACATTTTGGAATGACTGCAAAAACGAAACATAAAAGTTGACATTTCTCAGAAAACTGGCACATAAATACATAACTAAATACAAATGATATGGCACTTATTGTCAGTACGTGATGCAGGCAAAAGCTGCTGACTCTCTCCAAATCAGATATTCACCTTTACTAATTTTACATTTTGATGGTTTGAAATAACTGAATTATTTTTTTTAACTGCTTCTAATTTTCCTGTTTTCTGTCAGCTATTTGTTCCCACAGAAAGAAAACAAAATACACAAATCAGGCCTTCACATGGTCATTCAAAGGGTCTGAATAAGTTTAAAGCAAGCCTGCCTGTAATTACCCTCAAAGACCTTACAAATACAAACTTAAAGAAAAGAAAAAATTGGGGGTAAATTACATATAAAAAAGTTAGGAAACAGTCGTGACGTGAGCATTTCAAACAGGTTTTACCAACCACTCTAGGTGCCTCCCCATGGGCATCATTACCGTTACTTGCAGGAACTAAGGAGGTATGTCTAAGCTCCTTGCACAATAACTTCTTGACTACATGCCAGACATGCTTAAATCTTCACAGGAAAGCTGTACATGTAATTTCAGAGATGAGCACTGTATTTCATATTACAATGGTTAATATACAAATAAAACAAAACAATATCTGGGAAAGAGTGTAATAAGAATGTATGCAGTCATTCTTTTTCTGTATCACAATGATGGCCAAGCAGACAAAATTGAATTTTTTGATCGACTGTTCCTCCTTTATGAGGACGCTGACTGACATTGGACTTTTTCTCACAGCACACAGAAATAGTGACCCAAACTAATTCCTAAAGACTAAGGGCGTTCAACTGTTCCTCTTTTATATAGTGGCCCTGACCAATGGAAGCAATTCAAGGGAGAGAGCGAACACGTCCCTAGAAGTATTTTCAGGCGAGTACCTAGTGTAACTCCTAAAGATTAGGAAATTCCTCAGCGATGCATGTGTCATCTTGGCATGGGCTTAGGGGATGGACATGTATAGACAGCACTACTCCAATCACCACAAGTCACATCTAAAACATCAAGTCTATTCTGAAGAAAGAAATCCACCAGCTTGGGGGTATCCCTTGATTGCACATCACCATGACCAAGTTGCCCATACTTGCCCCACCCCCAAGTATACAGCTTCTTGTCATCTGCAATATAAAAGTAAAGAAAAACACATAAAATCTACTACCGGTAATTCTGATTGGAAAGTAATTCATTATTCATAGCAAAGTCACTCTGAACATTCTCATGTCAAAAGAAAAAGACACATAATATAAACATGTATCTATGAAGTTTACGGACGATCTTACAAGTAAATACATGGTTGATAAATGATGGTATTACATTTTTTACACTTTTAATAACATCATTTTGAGGTTCAATAAAAGCAAGCTCATTTCAACATTAATTATGAAACTCCTGCTGTATTGTCTGCATAATAATCTTCATGAAATATTAGGAATCAAGGCCAATACATCAGCTTTACTACAGGATTTGATACACATTCGTATCACTGTAATTCAATAAACTTAAGGTACATGCAACATTTATGCAGTCTATATAAAGTCGAAAAAATAAAGTGAATGAAAATATCAAGGAAAACAAAGTTTGATATAGAAATTATCAGGCATCTTTAGAATCCAAAACAGGATCTTTTTCATAGATATTCATAGATATTAGTGTAGCAAATTGATGGCAGAGAAATTGTGACAGGACCATGCACTACAAGTGCTCACTTACAAGAGACTGCTGCAGTATGTCTTGACCCACAGCTGACCTTTGACACATTGACCCCTCCAGGAAGGTCAAGGATGGCAGGGACCATCTGAAAAGAAATCTGATCTGCCATCACATGATTGGTGCCCTCTTCTGTCCTGCTCTCCAGGTCAGGACGCAAGCCGAGCTGTCCAGACTCATTCCACCCCCAGATGTACATATCTCCAATGGCTGTATTTCACAAGAAATATGAAGCCATTGAATGTACTTTGTGTCTGACTCCTTGTCCCCAATGCTATGATGTACTCAATATCCAACCTGGAATATCGTTTCCTATATATGTGTATACCGCACGTTTGCTGGGACACCAGCAGTCTATTACAGATAAACTGGTGGCAAATCATTTGTGAGGTCCCACTTGTTTTGTTATTGTTGATATTGTCATTGTTTTCATGACCCTGAGAAGTGAAAACTTTCACAGAAGAACATGACATCTTGATCCTAAAAAAGCCTTGATATAGGACACATAAACTTGTTTTTTCCTTCTCTTTTTTGTTTTACAAGCAAGTCCGAGATTCATAAAGAAGACAGAACATAGTCTCTATGACAAGACCAATGAATGAAGGATCCATTATAGATTATCTACTTTGACAGACATTATTTTAAGATGAAATCATTATCAACATCCATCAATCAAATGCAAGTCAGCAGTGTTGAGACACATATATGCTCCTGCAACATTTGCTCTGTGGTCAATCTCCTACACGATTCAAACTCCTAACTTCAACCCTGGACCAAACACTAATCCTAATGTTACCCAAACCTAAAAATTGGCCACCCTTATCCTAATCCTTCATCTTTAATAGAATAAAACATTGGGGCAATGTCACAGGACCAAATGTCACATCACCAAGTTAGCATATGATAACTTACCACTTATGCAAGCGGAATGCCACCCTCCTGCACTAACAGTTACCATGGGAACACATGCAATGGCTTCAAGTAATTTGGGTACATCTTCTCTTCCTATGTCTCCATGACCAAGCTGCCCTCGGCTTCGTGAAAAGAGAAATACAAAAACATGGATATAATCACATTAAGAATGAATAGATTTGTAATAATAACAATTGCCCTTTTCATCCCAGATATGTGTCCATCTCTACAGGTATTATTTCCCATATTAAGATTTTCTTTAAAATAGTTTATAATGGTAAATGCTTATCAATTTATCATGGAATGTAAGAAAAATTTAAAGATAAGCGATCATCAATTCTTTTTAAACAATCACAGGTCACCTTGGTGAGATTCATTTGTACCACTTTATGTTAAAATTAGACTCGGTGACAGGGGCCTTACATAGATAGAATTTGATGTATATAAACGAAAAAAGGGTCAAGCAATATTTTGATACAAATTGATTTATGCAATGTACAGTTACAAAGATCTTAACATTACAAGCCTAATAAGTTTAAAAGAAAGCACATTGAAAGCCTTTTTTCTCATTTATAAATCTGTACGGTTTGTTATACCGACTGATAGGCTTGTTGCTCTGATAAATGCTCTTATGACGGTAAATGCTTCTATAAATGGACTAACCTTCCCATACCGTAAGAATAAACCAGACCCTGAGCATTCAGTAGTAGAGCATGTTCCTTCCCACAAGCTATCTCCTGCACTGCAATAGGCTGACTGAATGGACTGAAGACGTATGCTCCATCTTCATGCCTTTTTATCTTTCCTGGTCGTTTTTCTCGACCTTTTTGCGAAGGAATGAAGGAAAAACAGCGTATTTAACAGTAAATAAGCTGCAGGATTTATTACAATAATATATCATACAGATGTATGTACATGTCGACTGTATTGAATATGGTATTATGGTAAAGGTAATGTTTGTGTGCTTTCAGGTATTAATGACAATTATTATTGCTTAAGTTGCACATGAAAAATACTTGATGTGAATTTGTAAGCTACATGTAAATGAGGTGATGAATAATTTACACTTTATCTAGTGCCCTTCAGGTACATGGCCTATAATTTGGGATTGTTGATTTCCAAAAGATGAATAACATTTCACTACAGGTCTTGTGTTACACACTATTACCCCTGCCATAGCTACAGGAGCAGAGGCCTCCAACTCAATTTAATAGATTCTTTTTAAAGAGGAACAGAGAGAAAAAGAATAGGATCAAGGGGGAGATGAAGGTGACAGGACCCTTCCCACACCCACCCTAATCAGAGGCCCTGTTAATTCTTATTTCATTCATTGAGCTAGACCAGTGCCCCCGATGAAAAGTTGATGGCTGGACCCATACTACAAAAAAATTATGCTCACTCCCCCACTGAGCGAAAAACGACCGGCGCGATTTTCAAATTTTCGCACGAAGTGGGCCCCTTCTTTGGCCCCTCTCTTGCCGGCTGGATCCGCCCCTGATTGTCATCACCATCAACATCTTTGTCTATAAATCTCTCTTAATATGCCTCCTTTAAAAGTTATTACAGACACGATATATGAGACATAGATATTCCCCAAAAAGAGGAATATTAAATGAAGTTCCAGGGGCAACGCCCCTATATAGCAGGGGTTAAAGGGACAGCGCCTCCTTACGTGGTTAGTGTAAGGATAAGGGTTAAAAAAAAAATATTTATATATATTTTAATTTTATTTGTCCATAATCATTGCGACATACAAAAAAAAACAACTGTCTTATAATTTTGAAATCGGCGGAAATCCGCCGATCGGGGGAGGAATCTTGATACTCGCTCATTTATGTTCATTGCTTTGGCTTAGTGAATCATTCATGTGACTTCATTTAGGCGTATATTACAATATTCATTAGTAAAAAATGGCGGATCCAGTGGGGAGGGCACAGGGGCACGTGCCCCCTGAGCATTTTCGGCGGCGCGATTTTCCAATTTTCGGTACAAAAAAAAAAAATCTGCTCACTACCCCGTCTAAGAAATCCTGGATCCGCGCCTGTAAAAAGTACACTAAATGATATGTTTTCTTAAACATTTACTTTAAATATGATTTGTGTCAACCAGTAGTCAAACTCGATCATCATCCATCATTCCCCAAACTTTAAGAAACCAAAATGTCAGTAAATCGAGGTCGTTGTGCTTTGGCACACAAAAGAAAAATTAAATAATTGGCTTATCGGCAATCTGTAGGCTCACAACTTCAATAATTTTTAATTTTTTATTCAAATCAAGCAACATGATTCTCAATGCAAACTCCTGGACAGTATTATCAAGACAGGGCAAAGGCCGTTTGAGACCATGAAATGATAGCGCATTTAGGAGTGAAATCATGTTATGACGGTGACCTACGGACATCCTTTTAAGGCACTGCCAGTGCCTTAAAAGGACGTCACATCGCAGTTCACGTTCTCGTCGTGCAAATCTAAAAGTCCCTATTAGTAACTTAGCTGAGCGAGGCAGATTGGAGACGCCGCCCGCTCGGCGAGCATCCACTGGTAAGCTAGCTTTTATAAGCCCGCTCGCGCGCGATCACAACCTTGTCCGTCGACAGAAATATAAGGAATGAAAGCATTTCTCCCGGCGTCATTCATCGTTTAAGTGATTAACAATTACGGCAAAGCGACGTGCGAATCCTTTCCGTTTGATACATGGCAAAGGGATTACTGACGTACGTGATGGTTCATTACAAGATTTTCTTGAAAATCCCGTGGTACATTCCCGCGGTAATTACCGCGATTTGTGTACCGCACAGGGAAGAGTTCCCGCAGTATTACCGCGGGACTCGGTCTTGGGTTGATTCCCGCGAGACCCGGCGGTAATCTGTCTACTTTATTTCGAGCAATACTGTATGCCACTGATACCTACCAAATGTTGCTAGGACATGTGAATCTCCAGCAGAAAGATTTGTAAACCCCACAGTTGACAGTTCTTTGGCCTTGCAACTGGGGAGGACATCATCCACTTCTCGCAGACATCCATCATCCATACAAATTTGAATCCCCTCTCTCTGAGAGTCACATATCTCATCATCGATCTTGTTCCCTTGCTCTAATACTGCCACTTGCCTTCCTTCGTTTTGGAGAATTGCAGTAGACCCACAAGTAGATTCCAACAGCACCTTATTGACCTCTGTGGCAGTACTATCGGTAAATCCCCTCACAAAGCATTCCCCAGAGTCACTTATGAAGTAGAGTTTGTCTTCATGTAGACAGAGTTTTCTGGGTGAGGATGAGACAATGTTGGCAAGGTCATCTGAAAGGTCAATGAACTCTCCCATCTCTCCATTCATACAGCCCATGAAGAAACCTGCAATTTGAAGTTTAAGGTGTTACACTATACATAGAGCATCTTTACAGAGGACAACTGTTTTAATTGAGGCTAACAGTAGAGTAACCCCTAAATTAAACTACATGTTACATGTACACTCTGACTAGTCTAGTAGCTTGGCTAAGGGGGGCGGGGAGGGGAGAGCTGCAGAAGGTTATCACTGCGATTAAAAGGAAGGGGGATCATCATTAATTATCACCATCATCATCAGGTATGGGATGTAGACATTGGCCTGTAAGTTATGTAACTCCTGGTCACTAAGCTATGTTTGACATCATCACTTGAGAATTTTAGTGCTTAGTAAAATAGTAACTACTTAGTTCGCTTGCGGGAGGAGTCAGGTAAGGTCAGAGTGTTTGCCCTAACACTACAGAATTAGTATATTTTTATATACACCATTTGAATTGTTCAGGTGTTTTTATTTGCACTATATCGTCAGGTAGTTCATTCCAATCCCTGGATCCTGGAACCATCCAGGTTCCATTCAGGTGAATCACAGATTCATGGATAGAATTAGAAATAGACAAAAAGTATTCAATTAAAGGAAGATACATACATGAGCAGCATTTCAAAGTACAAAGTAGATTCTAGTTTCCTCTCTTTACTACTTTAGTAATACAAGCTTCCTGCTTGTATGTTATTCTGTACTAAAAATACTACTAGTACTAGTAGTAGTAGTAGTAGTAGTAGTAAGTAGATCTAGTAGGCTACTACTAATAGTACTACTACTAGTAGGCCTACTACTAGTACCACTGGCGTACTGGTGGGGGGGCTTGGGGGGGCGCTAGCCCCCCCCAAATAAAATTAAACCATGACTTATTTTCAATTCCATACAAGTGATTTATAAATGTTCGTGATATATCACATGATTTTCAACAAAATGCGCGGTTCTCCATTTCTGTTGCAAACTGACACATTCCCAAATAGCCAGGAAGAGCAAAATGTTCTTTTTTATATGGGCCTTGGTGTCCACTAACAGTAATACTAGTACTAGTAGATAACCGTATATCCAGTTTAGCGAAAAGTCTGGATACCCGTATGTCCGCCTAGAGTAGAGCTTATATCGCGGCAGCTCTAGGCGGTACGGGGAATGCGCAGTCGCCTGCGCTTAGGGTTTGTTTTGGATGCGGCGAGGAGGGTCATTTCCAGAGGGAATGTTCCACAGATCCAGGGGCGAGCGGGCCTTGCCTCTCACCCCCGCCCCAAAAAAAGAGAGAAGGGAAAAGGAAAGAGGAGAGCTAAAGGGAAAAAAAAGAGGAAGAAGAAAAGAAAGGGTGAAAAGAAGGGGAGATCAGTTGCGTTTAATCCCGCCAACAACATGTGGATCGGGGGGCGAAAGGCCCTTGCCTCCCCCTAGCAAACCTAAAAGAGAGAGAAGGAAGGGAAGGGAAAGGGAAGGGGGAGGAAAAGGTAAGGAAAGAAAGAGAGAAAGAAGATAGGTAGGGAGGTCATTTGCGATTTTCCCGCCAACAAGGTGTAGTTTGGGGGCACAGGCGTACTGATGGGGGGCAATTAGTGTCCTGCCAGTGTCACAATAAAATTCAAACGTGGATCATTTCTAATTCGATACCGGTGATTTACAAATGTTGCTGAAATGACATAATAATCCGAGATTTTTCCTCACTTTTTATAAAATTATACTTTTATGCGTTTGTTGGAAAATTACAAATTCCTAAATTTACAGTCAGGCAAGAAATATGCTTATTTAGAGGCTTACATTGCAGGGCCCGCAGAACGACGGGCTCCGCCCACTTTTTTGGAAAACAGTATACTAAACAGGCGCGGATCTACGGGGGTTTAGGGGGTTTACCCCCTGGGCCGCCAAAAAAAAAAAGAAAGAAAGAACGCACACTGGAGAGAAACCTTTCAAGTGCAAATATTGTGAGAAGATATTCAACTCATCTGGTAACTTAACCAAACACATGATAACTCTGGATATAACTGTGTATTAAACTGTTACTTGATTTAACAAGACGTTATCATGCACTGCTTTTATGGTCTCCAATGTGTTAGTAGATGCCAGGAAAACATCACTTACGAGGGTTCAAAATAGCCCCCCAAAAAAATCTCTCGCCGCTACGGCTCGTGGATGATGCTCCGCATCACTTATGGTGTTCAAAATAGCCCCAAAATCGCCTCGCCGCTACGCGGCTGTGGACGATGCTCTGCATCGTCATTGGGTCAAATTGTTTAAGCTGTTACTTGATTTAAAAGACGTTATCAAGCACTGCTTTATGGTCTCCATTGTGTTAGTAGATGCCAGGAAAACATCACTTACGAGGGTTCAAAATAGCCCCCAAATCGCCTCGCCGCTACGCGGCTCGTGGACGATGCTCCGCATCACTTATGGTGTTCGAAATAGCCCCCAAATCGCCTCGCCGCTACGCGGCTGGTGACGATGCTCCGCATCGTCATTGGGTCAATTGTTTTAGCTGTTACTTGATTTAAAAGACGTTATCAAGCACTGCTTTTTGTGGTCTCCATTGTGTTAGTAGATGCCAGGAAAACATCGCTTACGGGCCGGGGTTCAAAATAGCCCCCAAATCGCCTCGCCGCTACGCGGCTCGTGGACGATGCTCCGCATTGTCATTTGGTCAAACCCCCTCCCTAGCAAAAAGCTAGATCCACCCTGCTAAAGAGAAATAGAAAGAAAGAGAGAAAGAAAGAAAGAATAGTGACCTGCCAGTGACACAAAATAATGAGGTATCAAAATATGCTCATCTGACCGTAATTAAATGCCTAAAACCCCAGAACTTCCCGTGGCCCAGCCCCCTGAATGAATGCTTATCTGACCGTTATAAAATTCATGAAACCCTGAGCTTCTAGGGGCTCCGCCCCCTGGACCCCACGCCAATTAGTGTCCTGCCAGTGTCCCAAATAAGATATCAAAATATGCTCATCTGACCGTAATTAAACGACTAAAACCCTGAGCCTCCAGGGCTCTGCCCTGGACCCCACCTAGGGCCCTAAGGCGGGCCCCTGAATGCTTATCTGACCGTTATAAAATGCCTTAAACCCTGAGCTGGGGCTTGACCCGCCCCTGGACCCACGCCAATTAGTGTCCTGCCAGTGTCACAAATAAGGTATCAAAATATGATCATCTGACCGTAATTAAACGCCTAAAACCCTGAGCTTCCAGGGCCCAACCAATGGCCCTAAGTCAGGTCCCTGGATACTCATCTGACAGTAATTATATTGCCTAAAACCCTGAGCTTCCGGGGCTCCGCCTGAACCCCACGCCAATTAGTGACCTGCCAGTGTCACAAATAGGGTATCAAAATATGCTCATCTGACCGTAATTAAATGCCTAAAACCCCTGAGCTTCCGGATGCTCCGCCCCCTCGACCCCACCAGGGGGCCTAAGCCCCATAACCCCTGAGCTTCCGGGGGCTCCGCCCCCTGGACCCCACGCCAATTAGTGACCTGCCAGTGTCACAAATAGGGTTTCAAAATATGCTCATCTGACCGTTATAAAATGCCACAAATCCCCGAGTTTCAGGGGGCTCAGCCCCCTGGACCCCACGCCAATTAGTGACCTGCCAGTGTCATGAAAAAGGTATCAAAATATGCTCATCTGGACCGTAACTAAATGCCCCTAGACACTACGCTCTACCTGATCGTAAATACTTTACCCCCCCCCCATCCCCTTTGAAAAACGTTCAGCGGGGCCTGCATGTAAGAGTGGGTGATGCGGATTTTTTGTCTGCCAGCCCCCCCAAACTTTTTTGTTCATTACGCCACTGACTAGTACTAGTATAGTAGTAGTACTAGTAGTGAGTAGTGTAGCTTCATCAAATAATTAATTTAATGCAAGACTGTTTTCTAAGCTAAGGTAGAGCCTAGAGGTCTATTAACTTCCATAGGAGACATGATTTTGACAAAACGATTACTGACTTACGAAGTTTGACTACTGAATAGTGTAAAGAAACAAATTAAAGTTAGTGTAGATCAGGCGCGTAGCCAGGGGGGCGGTGGGGGCAGTCGCCCAAAAACGCCGGCCAAAAAAAAAAAAAAAAGAAGAGAGAGAAAAAGGAAGAGGACGTAGGAAGAAAAAGGAGCACGGTACAACGAATCGTCATCTTCTATTAATTTTATGAAACGTCAAAACTTCCGGCTTCTCGGGAGAAGGATTAAGAGTCGAGCGGCCACACCGAATCGTCTTCTTCTCTAATAATTTGATGAAACGTCATAGCTTCCGCCTTCCGCTTCGCGCAGGAGGGGGAGGACTGAATTTAGACAAGGATTAAGGGTCGAGAACGGCACAACAAATCGTCTTCTTCCTCTAACAATTTAATGAAACGTCAAAGCTTCCGCGCTTGGCGGATCGAACTGAATTCAGACAAGGATTAAAAGCCGAGAACGGTACAACGAATCGTCTTCTTTCTCTAACAATTTAATGAAACTCAAAGCTTCCGCTTGAGAGAAGGATTAAGAGTCGAGAACGGTATACAACGAATACATCTTCTTTCTCTAATAATTTAATGAAATGTCAAAGCTTCGCGTTTCGCGGGAGGGAGAAACTGAATTCAGACAAGGATTAAGAGCCGAGAACGGTACAACGAATCGTCTTCTTTCTCTAACAATTTAATTAAACGTCAAAGCTTCCGCGTTTCGCGGAGGGGAAACTGAATTCAGACAAGGATTAAGAGCCGAGAACGGTACAACGAATCGTCTTCTTTCTCTAACAATTTAATGAAACGTCAAAGCTTCCGCGCTTGGCGGGAGGGGAAACCTGCACCCCCCCCTAGGGAGTGCGCTCTGTAAGTTATTCGCACGCTTCGCGTGCTCACTACCGCCCCCCCTAAAATAAAATCCTAGCTACGCGCTTAGTCTAGATTGCTCAAATTAATTAGCTGACATTGTCATATTGATATTGCCATTGAGTATTGACAAACAATGAAATGAAACACATTCACAATCAAATTCACAGTTGACATTCATTTCAATCATATTTTGTAGCAATTAATGAATGTGGGATTTGCTTCAGTTACCTGAAGAAGAAAATAGAGTAGCGTTCCATTTCACAATTAAGCTGTATTGATCGATGTGTTCGTCTGAAACTGAAAGATTACTTGACTCATTTTGTCTTTTTTGAGTTACTCGTGCTCCACAATTGTCATCGGTTTCCACACGAAAGGCTGTCGGGGAGTTCCTCCGAGCATGGCATTTACGGCCCTGGTCTCCTTCATCCGAGCAAGTGCCGGTCCTCATTTCACGTTTTAAGAGCGAAATATCCAATTTCATAGGCATCATCAGGATACGCATGTCAGTCCTCTGTATAATTTGCTTAAAACCATTGAAACCAAAGACAAACGCATCACTTGGTTCCATCGCGCCATATATTTTAGAGGAAACAAATTCTAAGCCGAGAGCCCATCATGGTTATCTTGTTGCTTTTTTATGTACCAACCAATTATTTGGTCCAGATCGAGGGGACCCTAAAACTTACAAGCTCTGCTTTTACCAGGGTCTCCTCGTCTTTCTTTTAGTTCACTTTGTTTTATCACTGTCATAATCTTTTTTGTTTGCATTGTAAATGTGTAATGATTTCATGTTCTGCTCTATGTGACATTTGAAAGAAAGACGAATAAATATCTTATCTTATAACTGTTGAGTGTTGATATTGACAAGATGTCAAGCTAGAATATATTCCAGACATTTTATTTTTTTATTTTTTTTATTTTTTTGTTCATGGCTTAATCTTTAATGAATCCTCAAAATCGATGACCAAATCGTCACGTCAAAGGATTTTTAAGTACTTTCCATAATGATTTACAAAGTTATTGAGCAAATTGAAAGAAAGGCAAGGAGAAATTTGGTTGAAAGGAATCTGAAAAACATAGATAACGGCTGGATCAGACCTAGATTGATGCACGTGTTTCATACACTGACGTCAATATAATGTAAATAAAATCCGTGGAAACACAGACAACCAGTAGATTTTTAGTCACCGATCAGGCCAGGTGGCTTAGCGTTTTTTAGCTATTTATCGATTATCGTTACTTGCCTGATAAAAGCACCATTTTTGGTACAGGGCTTCCTTAGGAGATACTAAACGATATTAGGCTAGGAGCCCCCGGCAAAAATTTCAATTTAAGGGTGTGGGGGCGGGGGCGTCTTTTTGGAGCCCCAAATGATTTTATAACATTGATTTGTTGTTGTACAAATGCCATTTTTGGTACAGGGCTTTCTTAGGACCTACTGAACGATATAAGGGTAGGAGCCCCCGGCAAGAATATCATATGAGGGTGTGGGACGGGGGCGTCGCTTCGTAGCCCCCAATTAATTTAGAAGGTAATATAACATTTATTTGTTGTTGTACAAATGCCATTTTGGTACAGGGCTTCCT
>CP137677.1:11341493-11471493 GCA_037976565.1 Mesocentrotus franciscanus | reverse complement strand
TTCCAATACGATTGCAGATCTATTTTTATCTATTTTTTTTATCTCTTGGTAATTTATGGGGAAAAGCAATCTTAGCAACAATCAGGACTCATACAAATTCGTTTTACCGTTGATTCCACTCGGTTGATTCCATTGTTCGGAGGTTTTAGCAGAGAGAGAGAGAGATAGAAGCGAATGTCCCAACGACTAACGACGATGTATTTTATGTAGCGTCACATGGCAATCACATGGCAGATAAATTCATCAGTACCGGGTTTAATGATTTCAAAAGAAAAAACGAAATGTAAATAGATTAAAAGCACAGTTTCCTTCAGCTTCTTCATTTATGCTTTCTTCTCCTTTGGTATTACCATATCTACATTTTTATCAATGGGTTTTGGGCAATGCCTACCAAACTTTGTTGGACAGAGTTTATTAATGTTCTTCATATTATTTCCAATTCTCACGCACGTTACCATACGGATCGTCTGTTCTTTGAAAATATAGTATTACAAATTAAAGACCTCTATTTCTTCCTATTAGACCAGTTTATGTATACTTATAATAATAAATTGCTACCCCTTGGCTTTCATGAAATATTAATCCAAACTAATTATCTCATAAGTTAGTATCTCATAAGTACCCAACAAGACATTGTAGTAACTTTCATTTACCTCTTCTAAGAACCCTTCTCGCTCAAAATACATGTATCTATCCAGGCCCAAAAATGTGGAACTCTCTACGCAATGATCTCAAACTCACCCCAACAAATTAAATCCTCGCGTAGCCAAATCGTGTTTATACTTTCCTCCTTTCTTGTATTTAGTTTTCTCCCATGTCGCGTTCTCTCGCCTTTTCTTTCTTTTTAACACATATCTAGGCCATTGTCATATGCAGCCTTATTTACCTTTGTACTTTCCTGTTCCCCGGCTGCTCCCATGCTCTTTTGTCCGGTAAATACATTTTAAAGCGTTCGATCAGGTTAGTTTTCGAAATAATCGTTATCACCAGCAAAGAAGATTCGATAGAACTTGATGTAAAAAATATGCCCTGATGGTAGAAAAAGTGGTCAGATTGACCCCCGTCAGGAATAATGTGGTCATTTGGGTCACTTTGACCATTTGTTTTGATTTTTGTCCAAAATCAGGCCAAAGTTTCAATCAGAACTAATTGATGGGTGGGTTTTTTTACATCCAAATTCCAAATAAAAATAAAAATGTGCGCTGATATCAAAACAATCAGGTACCACAATGTACGGGGTTCGAACCCCTGTCACAACACTAACATACTTTGGCAAGACGTTAATCTACATTTGCCACACTCCACCCAGGTGAGGTAAATAGGCACTGTGCACTGATAACGGTTGCTGGAGCTATAAAGCTAGGGTAATAATTTTCAAAGCTCTTTGGAAGCGCATAGGGATGTTATATCATAATGTGTTATGCGCTATACAAGAACGGATTGTTATTATTAAAATCAGTTCGATATTTCAGTGAGAATCAATTGATGGACGGGCTTTGATATTCAAATTTTATGTAAGAATGGGTGCTGATCTCAAGGGTGACCAAAATGACCAGTGATCAACAGAGGCATATCTAGGGATTATGGCGTCCGGGGCAAATAAAGACATTGCCCCCCTCCCCCTTGCCCAAGCGTACGCTTCTTTACATGCGAGGGAGCAAGGCGATCGAGCTATAGATAATATGCATATGCATTTTTCATTCCTCAAAAATGCAAATGTTATGCCTTTTCCAAAGAAAATTTAGCAAGGAGCACTGCAATCAAGCGGTAGTGTTTTGATTTTTAACATTAATAAGCGATTTTCTATTTACTTCTTCCCCCAAAGTCGATGAATTCACTTATAGGCTGATTAAACTTACAGGGAGCAAAAAACGAGAATGAGAATTTCAATCTACTTTAATTGAGAACCCCTTAATATAATAATAATAATAATAGTTAGTTCTTATATAGCGCTTTTCAGGACCGAAGGCCCTCTCAAAGCGCTTTACAGATATATATATTATTACCCCGGTCATCGGATTCAGGCTTACCCGCACACAATGTATGCACCTTAAAGATAAAGTTCATTGATTTTGAAAACTATCTTTATTGTCATTATTGCAAAGGTGACACTTTGATTTGACAAGGTTGTCAAAATTCAATGCCCGGAAACATTCGAAGTAATGATTATTATGAATTACAAAACGCTTAAATACAGCCCCGGCATAGCACCTGAAATGCTCTCCGATCGCTGCTGAGATGTGTGACGTCACATGTTGAACATGATTTGCACAAGCAGACGATGTCCCATGACATCTCACACATTTTCAGTGCCTGTTTCGTCATCTTTTCTTCAGTTATTTCTCTTACTTCACTACCGTCAGGCTAAATGTTTAATCTATTGCCTCACTCTAAACCCCGCGCATGGTATTATTTTGATGAAAAATGCAGCGATAAAAAATAAAGGAATCCGTCGCTTGTAAACAAAATAAGACGCCATTGTATTTTCAGCTGCATACACGGCGGTATGTTCGGCGTTTCAAGAGGAACAAATGCGTCCATGCTATCATTCCAGGGGTTTGAATTTGAAAGTGTGGTTTCTTTGATTGTTCATTAACCCCTATTCTGTGTATTTACAAACAAAAAGAATTTAGTTATCAGAATCGGTGTCATATCCCTTTTGAATGGTGTAAAATTCCATCACATTTATATACACTAAACTCATTATAATTTGAGAAATAATAGCATTGCAATTATGTTCATTCTTTATGGGATGTCGTCTGCTTGGGCAGGATTCGTTCATATTGTGACGGCATTAAACATCGTTATTTTTCTGGCGAAACTCTCGCATATCCCAGATGCTATGGAGGTGGTTTTATTTGTATTTTTTATAAATCACCCGATATGTAATTGACCTAAAACTTGTACGATGGCCATCTGTTAGCTTACCAGTTTCTAGTAATATGTTATTTGCCATATTTGTGATTTTCTTTGAACCCGCACTTTAAAAATGTTATATCCTATATCGGGGCGCAAAATTACAAGATCGTGAGGCAACATATTTGTGCGAGGGAGCAAAGCGACTGAGCCTTAGAAAGTTTTTCGCATTTCCAAACCTAAAAAAATATATATAATTTCTAATTTGATGCATATTAATTGGGGCGCAATATATTCCTAATTTTATTCATTTTCTTCCCCTCCTTTTCCATATTTCACCTTTTTGTGCCCCCTTCAATTGCGATCCGGGGCACCTGTCCCCTCTTAACCCCCTATATAGGCTACTAGTTTCCAATAAGACATGTATTTTTGGAACCAGCGTGATATCTAGGTGGGATAAGCTTTTCAAATCTTACCCATCATATAGATTCTTATTAAACTTAAGCGAATCGCACCTTTTGCTGCTCAATCATTCTAAATTGTTCTAGAATTCATACTGATTGTCAATGGGTCAGAGCAGGCACAACAAACATAATTGTCAAAACAGTTTTAAATACATTCAATGAGAATGATCGTTCTGGACGCAGTACACATGTTGACATAGACTCCGGCATAGACTTTGAACATCAAAACTCTTATCAATAATTGACTCTGATATTGGAATCCCTTGAATTGGTACGAATGGTCATTTGGGTTTTAAAATGTTGATGACCAAAACATGAGTGGGGGTCAATAAGACTAACATCTGTAGAATCAGCTCAAACCTTTACCTGGGGTATGCGGCATTTATTTCAACCATCCACCATGAAAAAATTGATTTGTCAGATCGAAATCCTCGCTGCTCACTAAACAATTATTTTGTTATAGATATATCACGCTAATGGTCAAGTTGTGCCAAGGTGGCCAAAATGACTGAAGTAGTAAAAAATGTATTAAATGAGATCGATTGTCTTGAAACCAGCAGCAATTTTACTTAGAATTTTGGCTGCCGGTCAAAACCTATCCATCAATACATTCTGACTGAACTCTTAAACTGATGTTCGAACCTCCCCCTCCCCTATGATACAAATGGTAATTTTTGGATAAGAGATGACCAATAAGACCAGAACGACATGAGCGAGGTAAATAAGAGAAAGTGGCAATCCTGGATTTCAGGGCACGATTTTACTAAGAAAAGCTTCACAATCTTCCCCACCATAAACTCTGATTAAATCAATGATAGCAGATTACAAACACTGCAGCTCACAAACTCTGAGTTTGTTACAGAAATCACATAAACGGTCTATAAATTTGATTAAAAGTGGCCAAAAGGACAAAAGTGGTCAAAATGGAAATTCATTAATTGAAACTGATTGGTTTGGAAATCTGCACACATTTGACTTTGGGTGTCAAAATCGGTCCATCAATTCATTCTGAATCTTTCGACTGATGCTGGACCACCGAATTGATATTTTCCCCACCATACATTGTAATTGATTTGTTAGAGAAATTACACTTTTGGTCAATTGTGGTCAAAGGGTTCAAAATAACAGAAGTGGTCAAATTTAAGCCAATGACTTTGAACGTTATCTTTTTTGACATTTAAAAAAACTACACTAAAAACAAGGATGATGAAGTAATACTTGTCATAGCAATTGTTTCCTCGGTTTGGAATTGGCTGTTATCTTGAAGTTCATGATATACCATAGTGATGATTAAAATGAGATGTTTGTATCATTCAAGTAAATAATGATGATGAAATAAAGTTTTGTTTACACGCAGTTCTGTAGTCTCAACAGTGTGCGAAGGGGCTGCAATCCTATTATTACCCTCCCCTCGGAGTTTAGCGTTTGGATATTTCATTAATTTCTTGAAGAAAAAAAAATTAACTTGTTTACATGATTACATTTACGTCTCATTCATTCTATTTCCAATAGTTTCTGGATGTTTTCTTATCCTTATTAACATAATATGATACTTTTTTTACAATACATGTGCCAAGGATTTGGGGTTACACTATACATCCAAGATATCTACCCAAACTCTCACTTCGTTGCTCAAATATTATCAAGAGAAAAGAAGGAACAATAGAATAACGATTTCAAAATAAAATAAGATATAAAGATGAATAAAATACCCCCCAAAAAGAAGTAAAATAGAATAAGAAATAAAACATGTTAAGGTAGAACACAAGATGAAATATAGAATAGAATATAAAGTAGACTATAAAGCAGCATCACATCAGAATATATTGTATCAGGGGCGGCGATTTCTTTTCATGACCGGGGGCGAATTGCGAGGGACGAGGGAGCATAGTGAACGAGAGGGGCGAAGTAAATTTTTTTACAATATTTCCTTGTACATTTTGAAGGATATTATGCGAGGGAGTGTAGCGACCGAGCGAGAAGATTTTTGCATTTTCATTAGTCTAAACGCTGCACTCTTGGGCCCTCCAGAGCCTAAAAGTGTGTTGCAGTCTTTAGTCAGTATTTGCTATACTCTTTTCTTTGTGTGCACTTTTTCAAATTTTCCTTTTAAAAATTGAGGGGGGACGTGTCCCCCGGATCGCCGCCCCTGGTATGTATACTGTATACAATAGTTGATGAAATAATTTCCTTCTTTCAAATGAAAGTTCAGCAATGCATGAATTCGCATAGTGCACTATAACAATAATCATAACCAAGTCTATGGACCTATATTTGGGTTCAAGGCGGGTTTAATGCATCATAGAATACAAAAGAACACGAGAGAATACAAAGATTCAATAATGAATTTAAATCATGGCAACTTTAGGAGAAATAATATCATCATTAACACCTCATAGATTAAATTTTTGCATAACGACTTTGAAGAATCCTGGAAATCTTCTTTGGATCTAATTTGATGAAAATATCGGCATTAAAAAAATAAAGGCCTCTTCTATGAGATTGTATAATACCTGTTTTCAGTGGATAATCTTAATTCGTTATTTCAAGATGGAATAGGCCTATGCTATGAATAACAATTGATCTTCTTTTATTTAAGGTGATCGATAGATAGGCCTAACGAGAAAAAAAATGGTGACACTATTCTTTAAAAAAAGAGGGAAAATACCATATAGACCCCTGTAGTATATTAGTGGTTCCATGATGTTTTTGTTTAATATCCAAAAGTAATGTTCTCTGATTTGCTACTGGTTGTTCTTTGGTAATGAATGATTTCTCGAACTCAGAGCAGAACTTAATACTTTCTGCCGCTAGTATGCCCCCTGTTGGTCTATCTAGCTCCATTACACCCCCTTCTTATATATATTGATAATAAAGACCCAAGACATGCAAATATATCTTAAGAGGTGAGTTCTGGAGTTTATGGGCCTTTTTACGATAGCAGCACTTGCGAAAAATCGAGCTAAAAAATGTAATAGCATTGTGAGTCACTTAATGAAATGTGCGAACATGACAAAGACATTATTACGTAATTTTTTAATAGTACGTTGCGATCGTGTTATCAACAATTCTTGAACTATATCATGACATATTTTTAACGATATTCACTATACTTGTTTGCACTGGCAGTGGCACAGGTGAGTCCAACTATTGAAGGGTACTAGAATCATGGCCGGGGAGGGGGTACCGATCTCACTCAAAAAATTACAAGTTTATTTGGTAATTGACAAGGCCTATTATTGGCGGAAGGGTAAATAGTCAGGTGGCTTAGTGAAATTATCGTTACTTGCCGGATAAAAGGACCATTTTTGGTACAGGGCTTCCTTAGGACCTACTAAACGATATTAGGCTAGGAGCCCTCGGCAAAATTTCAATTTAAGGGTGTGGGGCGGGGCGTCTTTTTGGCGCCCCAAATGATTTTATAACATTGATTTGTTGTTGTACACATGCCATTTTTTGAACAGGGCTTCCTTAGGACCTACTGAACGATATAAGGGTAGGAGCCCCCGGCAAGAATATCATATAAGGGTGGGGGTCGGGGCGTCGCCTCGTAGCCCCCAAATAATTTAGAAGGTAATATAACATTTATTTGTAGTTGTACAAACGCCATTTTTGGTACAGGGTTTACTTAGGACCTATTGAACGAAATAAGGGTAGGAGCCCCCGGCAAGAATATCGTATAAGGGTGTGAGGCAGGGTCGTCGCCTCGTACCCCCAAAATAATTTAGAAGGTAATATAACATAGAGTGTTGTTGTACAAACGCCATTTTTGGTACAGGGCTTCATTAGGACCTGCTGTCATGCTACACACAGAAAAGAGCACTTTTTTTTGGGGGGGGTCCAGTTGTTGAGAAAAAATTTCGCAACGACGCAGCCGGCCGATGAATAAGCGGATGGGGGGGGGGGTAAGAGCACTTTTTTGTTGTTTTTTTTGCCCCGGAAATTGGAAAATTACGTCGTCAGATATTTCCTTCAGTAGCCTTTTTTTTTTTTACAATTACAAAATTTGAGGGGTTTAACCCCTGCGTACGCGCCTGATTGTGAACATGTCAATATAATGTATTTAAAGCTTCCTACTTGATTACAACCAAAATGCAAGTCTTTACAAGTGTCAGTCATGTTTGAAAATGGTTGTTGCTATAAAAACAGTGAGAAAAGGTAACATTTGAAGAAATATAAATATTTGCATAATTGTAAATGATGATTTTGTGTTTGCTAGGACCCTCAGGTATCATAATTTGTATGTTTGCCGTAAAGTAGGTGATGGATCTGACGGGCCGTTACCGCGGTAATAAATAAAGAAATGTTGGAATTTTAAAAGATACTATAAAGTACTCTAATTGTTTTTAAACAACATCAAACAAATGGTAAGCATCTAATAATTTTAGCTGCTTGTTTGAATTTGATAAAATATTTAGTCATTTAAAGTCACAGTAAGGGAAAAAAAATGGCCGTTGCCATTGAAACAGAATGTTAGTACATTCAGCACTTTGTATGCGACAAAGCAAATATAAGTAAAAAAGGAGCATTTATCAAAGGGCAATGATATAAAAAGGCAAACCATTGACACTAATCAAAAGTAATCAGAGGAACTAATATTTGATAGGGGCACATGTAAGAAAGGGAAAAGGGGCACTTATCAGAAGGGAAAAGGGACACTTATTAGAAAAGAAAAGGGGCTAGTGTCATAGTAAAAGGAACACTTGTCAGCAGTGAAAAGGGGCACTTTTCGCAATTGAAAAAGTGCACTCATCAGAGATGAAGACGGGCACTAATAAAAGGGGAAAGGGGCGATTATTACAATGGGAAAAGGGCACGTGTCAAAGTAAAAGGAACACTTATCAGCAGTGAAAAGGCGCGCTTCCCGCACCTGAGAGGTCACCAAAGGCACTTATGAAAAGGGGAAAGGGTACTTATTGAAAGAAAAGGGGTACTTTGGGGGTACTTGAAAAGGTGTGGGGGGCCTTGTGCACCCTTGTCCCCTCCCCCTGGAGCGCCGCCTCTGATTTTGATTACAATCGAATCTGAGCAACTTGAGGTCACGCTAAGGTTCAAAAATATTGTTAGTATTGAAAAGGTATAATAAGAAATTGAAATTTGTGAGAAAAATAGATTAATACCAATGTAATTACATGTACTTCATTAATTAACTAATAAATTTAAAAAAAAAAACTATAGTGTGTATGTACGAGTTTTTCCAACTGTCAACATGATTCAAATTCAGATCCAGAAGATTTTTTTCCAGGTAATAGTCATGTCTGATAAAGCAGTTGCTATGACAACCTCATTATTCCAGTATTTCTTGGATGTGTTGCCAACATACCATGCTGTCGTCCCTGAACAATTTCTTTCTAAATACTAGGCATAGGTATAGTGTGACACATTTTGCTCGCTCGCAGAACTTTGTATGCTGGAGACATTAGCCCCCCGCCCTCACCCGGGCAAAATTGCGTCCGTACGCCTATCATGCCTATGATCTGAACTAGTGGACGTCGGTCTCGCCAATGTAATGTTAATGTATCAAAATCATGTTGAAAATGTAGGAGAATTGGGGAATAGATGTATCTTATAGGTTGGATGGGCCGGTCACATCGAAATTCTCCAACCGCATTTCTGCCCTGGCAGTGTCCTTCTCTTTTATTGTTGCGGAAATTGGGGAAGTCTGAGTGCATATGGGCCTTTGCCGGGACACAGAATTGATATTTCTACATGGTTCATGCTATTATGAAGCTCGTTTACTGAGCAACAAAATCTTGATAAAGTACTCTAATATATAATCGGGGCAGCGCCAGGAGCGTCATGACGTGACGGACATGTGCGCTATATAAGAAGCCACCATTATTATGATTATTATCATAACATTTCAAGAAGATTAAAACCTACAAATGCAATAATAACACACACATTCTGTAAAATTATTTCAGGATATTAATGCACAAGCTGAATCATCAGACTTTAACAATATTTAAATCAGACTACTTCACCTGAAAAAGCGTGCAAAAGAATTCGTTTAATGAGTTAGTACTTGTATTTGTATCATTGGTAAAATTAAAAGATGAATTCTTTGATATGATCTTTCTATTTATTAATCAGTAGTCAACTTAATATCATTGCTATAATTAATAAGTTATTAATCATATTTTAATAATTCATGTATAAACTTTTCCATAATTACGTTTAAATATTTTGGTTAGAGGTTCTTTATTCATATGTTTGGCGGTCCTCAAACATAGAAATTTTAATTTTCGAAAAGTTATACAGTCATGTAAATACAATGGGACAATCTCAGGGAAGCGGAACATATTTTTTAAAGTGCTTTTCTATACCTCCTGTGGTTTTCCATTCTACTTTGTAGCACAGCAAATAATCATTATCAGACAGCGAGAAAAAAAAATTCAGTGATGATGCGTTGTGTATTCATAGTTCTTTGCTCTTGGGTAGTGCTGACTATAGTAAAAATGGAACAAATGTGGAGACAATATTATGTTAGGCTAATTTCCCTAGATCTTTGTCCAAAGTTGTACTTTGGACTATAGTGGTGTTACGGTATTGGATATTATATTGTATAAACACATAGGACTATCGGGGCTCTTGTGAAGGTACATGTTCATAAATGCACTGTACAAAATGATGAATGATACACTACTTTGAATCTTTGTTGGGAGGATGGGGGAGAGTTTGAAATTATTTTTTACTCAGAATGGCAGACAAAGATGCTTTTACTTCTATTCTCTTCGATTGAGATGATATTTATTAAAAATGAATCATAATTTTTACATAAGGAATGTAAGGTAAATCAGATATTATTATTAATATTCCTGGGGAGTCTCGATAGCACTTAGCTATTCTGCATCACTAGACAACTCTAACTTTGGGAAGAGATATAGTTGCCAACCAACCTGAATGAATACCATGTTGATATATAGTTGACAACTAAACGTAGAGTTACTTGACATAGGGACCATTTAGTTATCACCTAGGCCGTGTGAATGGGGTCTATTTGCAAACTAATACTTAGTAAAGTTGTATAAATACCTATTACTGTACTTTGTAGAGCCTACTTGAAAACTAGAGAGCATTTTGGTTTCCAACTTAGTAAGGTTTTGAGAATATGGGCTCTTGGATCTAGACCAGCTTTTTTCAAACGAGGTGCCGCGAGAGAAAGAAATAGTTATAATCCTATAGACAGTATATTTGCAATGCCATTAAATGTGTAAACATTTTAAAACTTAGACTATCAGAAATAAATGTACTCACGCAAATCTTGTCTTTATATGAACTTCATGTGACTTTAAAAACAAAAAACAAACAAACAAAAACGAAACAACAGTGATATCTTACGATTCTTCTACTAGAGGGCAAGCTACAAAATCATAGGAACCGAGTACGGCTTAGAAATATTGAATGAATCGAGTAGCAGGCCTTTTCATCATGTTCATTGCGGAAATTCTGAAGTGTAACCCTTTCTATTACATTGACAAAAAATCTTCTGGATCTGGATTTCAATCAAGTAGACATTTGGAAAATTATTGTACACAGACACTACTTTTTATATTAATTAGTTACATTAGCATTGATTTTTTCCACAATTTCCAATTTCTCAATAATATCGTTTCAATACTAACAACATTTTTACTACCTTATCGTGACCTCAAATGGCTCACATTAGATTGCAATCAAACTGATAGCTCTAGCTACATATACTTAGACGTTTGTGTTTATATATTTTGTTCAATTACAAATATGTGGTATTAATAAAATTTAGACGGGTAACGGCCATGATGGTCACATCCCAGAACAACTTTATTCCAAAACGAGTAGATTATGATAGCTGAGGTTACTAGATAACTGATATGTATCATTTGACATTGTTTGTTATTCTGCTTGTTTTCTAATTTGTATTGATAAGTTACATTTCTATTTTCGGTTCACAGATATCAACTTTGTTAACATTCTGTTTCCATGGAAACAGCCCTTTTCTAAACATGATGCCTACCATTTGTTTTATGTTGTTGAAAAACAACATAAAAACATTCCAATATTACTTGATTTGTTACCATGGTAACAGCCCAACGGTCATATCCATTACCTACATGTACATTGTAGATACACATATATAGTGTTTTCCACTAAAAATGCGCATCCTGTAAGAAGACGTCAATTCCTTTGTGATAGCATAAAATGACTTATCAATCACATTATCTGATTTTTTTTTCTATGTGTGGCATGACAACATATATTATATGTTTAATCAAGAAAACAGTGCTTCGTCGGACAGATTTACGGTGTGTACAAAACTTTGAAATATAGGTAGTTTTTATGATCCCATATTCTGAGTAAATCACGTTTTTATGTTTCGTTGCCCTATTCATTGTGTGTAATACCCAACATTCAATCGTATATTAAACAGGTTTATTACTTCGAAATCATTATAAAAACTATATCAGTTGAAAGGTCTTTATCAAGTAATATATATTTGGTCACAAAATTAAAAATCATTATTTTTTTTTTTACATTCTTTCATCATTTGAGCCAAAACTGACATTTGAATTAAACAAATGCAAGTGGCATCCACCCCTTTCTTATTCATTTGTATTTTTGCAAGAGTTTTAGCACGGAAACCATGCATCGACCTCAATACCATGGAATCTTATTCTAGAGCCCTTTTTTATGTTTGGCTGGCCTACTAAAAGGAAGATGTGCTTTTAATCTATTTATAATTCAGGATTTTGTATTCATCGAACCCGTTACTGATAAATTTGTCTACCATGTGACTGCCATGTGACGCTACATAAACATGCGTCGTCGTTAATCGAAAGAACAATCACTTCTATCTCTCTCTCTCTCTCTGCTAAAACCTCAAAAGAATGGAATAAACCAAGTGGAAACAACTGCAAAACGAATTTGTATGAGTCCTGATTTATCGCTTGTATTAAAAAGCAGCAATGGCGACTGATATTGTTGCTAAAATTCAGCAACAATCGTTGATTAGATTGCTTTTCCCTAAAAAAATACCATGGGACATAAAACTAGATTAAAAAAAAAGAAAACAAATTATTATTTTGTATTCATTGATGTTATTTCTCAAAATTCCAATTCTTTTTCGTGCATAACATAGTTTATACAAAACTGCAACAAAATTATAACAAATCTTTTTAATCATTTGATAAACGAACTTAAATACAACATAAATCATTGTTCATAATTGCACAATGTATAGGACTAAACTAGATCACAATCACATAATAGGAAATGATGATTAACTAGAACATGCATCGCTTATTTTTCCTTCAGAATAAGACTGAATACGTTTATGTAATCCCCCCGCCATACCCCCTCTCCCCTTTCCCTTCCCACCCCCCTCCCCCTCCCTTCTTCTTGTATGGATAGGGAATGCATTCTGGGATAGGTTTCTTTACAAATATCGAAATGACTTAAGTTGTTGACTTCGTTCCACCTCTATGATCGATCAAAATCATAGTATCTGAAAATATTCTGGAAACTGTAGGGACTTCACGGAGGAAACAAAATTAACATTGTTGAGATTACTGTGTGTAAACCAAACATTATTTCATCAGTATTATGTACATGAATGATATTACAAACCTCCATGCTGAAATTATCTCATTTTCATCATCACTATGTTACATCATGAACTTCAAGAGATCAGGCAATTACCTGGGAAACAGTAGCTATAACAAGAATTTACTTCATCATCCTTGCTTCTATTTTTTTTTAAATTGTAACTCGTAGTGTCTGGAATTAAATAGAAACGTGCATTTACTCAATCGTATTTAGAGAGAGATAGATATATAGATAGAGAGAGAGAGAGAGAGAGGGAGAGAGCGCGCATTGTCCAAGGTTCAAGTTCAGTTTTCTTTACAATTATTAAACCTCCTACTGATGAATATATCTGTCAATTGATTGCCATGTCACGGTACATAAAAATAGTACTATACAGTGTTTGTCCTCAAATTATTCGAATAGACTAGCTTGCAGACACAATGAATAAATAAGAATAGTTGTACATCGTCATTCATCGTGAGAATATTCACCTCTATCTCACTTTCTCTCTCTCTCTTTCTCTGCTAAATCCTCCAAACAGTGGAATCAACTGTAAAACGAAATAGTATGAGTCCTTAAAGAGGGAATTGCCACTTGTATTGAGGACCAGCAATTACGAATGATTTTTGTTAAAATTCAGTGTCAATCGATGCTAAGATCGCTTTCCCTAAAATTACCATAAGACGTAAAGCTAGATAAAACTATGACCGCCAAAAATGATATTGTCTTGAAAACATTTAGAAAACATTACAAATAGAATAAGATATAAATGTGGTCATGTTAACATGTGAATCTTTTTCATGTTAATCCTCCAGTACCACATGACCAAGCACAACTTTGGAAAGATGCAAATAAGGGTAAACTTGATGACTATAGTTTATGACAAACTGTCTATTGTCAAGACATTTATAATAAACCACTAAAACGGTAAACCCCAGGGGTAATAATAAGATTGAGGGCCCTCGTGAAGAGAACAGTATTCAAACTGTTGAGGCTACCGTGTGTAAACAAAACATTAATTCATCATCATTAAGTACATGAATAATACAAACAACCATTTTGAAAATTTCTCATTTTCATCATCACCAAAGCACATCATGCACTTCAAGATTCAAGACCTGAGAAACAATTGCTATAACCAACGATAACTTTTATCATCCTTGTTTTTAGGTCTTTCTTATTAAATATTGTAAGACCTAATGTCTGGAATGAAAAATAACATATTCTAAGTCAATGGCGTAGCTTCGCGGGAAGGAGGGGGAGCATGCAAGTGCATTTCCCCCAAGCGTATTGCAAGAGAAAGAGAGAGAGAGAGAGGGAGAGTATGGTCCAGGGTTCAATTAAGTTTTCTTTAAAATTATTAAACCCGGTACTGATTGATTTATCTGCCATGTGACTGTCATGTGAAGTTACATCAAAATAATACCGCAGTGCAGGTTATTGTCATCAAAATATATGAAAAAAGTATTGTATAGACCATGATCAGAAGAGATAAGAATAACAGTACATTGCCATGAATCGTGAGAATATTCACTTCTCTCTCTCTCTCTTTTAAATCATCCGGACAATGGAATCAGCCGAGTGGAATCAACTGTAATATGAATTATTATGAGTCATGAACTTGTAAACCGCCACTGCATATCATGTTTGTATCACAGAGCAGCAATAGCCAACTATTGTTGCTAAAATTCAGTAAAAATCGATATGCATTTCCTCAGTCGTATTGCGAGAGAGAGAGAGAGAGAAAGAGAGTTGTCCGGGTTCAAATTCAGTTTTCTTAAATTATTAAACCTGGTGCTGATGAATTTATCTGCCGTGTGATTACCATGTGACGTTGGATAAAAATAACACCACTGTATCGTTTATTTTCATCAAAATATTCAAAAAGCTTTGAAGAGACCGTGAACAGATGAGAATAATAGTACATCGTCATTAATCGTGAGAACATTCAATTCTATCACTCTCTGCGAAATCATCCAAACAATAGAACCAACTGAAAAACGAAATATTTTGAGTCCTGAAAGAGAGAATTGCCACTTGTATTGTATTAAAGAGTAGCAATGGCGAACGGTTGTTGCTAAAATTTAGCAATAATCGTTAGATTATTATTATATCTTGAATCGTTAATATTAGAATTTTCCCCCTAAAAGCTGTCAATGTCTACTAAAGGGGTGGCTGTCACGCGTATTTTTGGCTCAAAATTTGTAAGCATGTCAAAGATCATGATTTAAATTTTTTGACCAAATGTGTATTATCTGATAAATATCTTACAATGGATATAATTTTCATTATGAGTTTGAAGTCATAAATCTGTTTAATATACAATTGAAAGTTGGATATTAGACATATATGTATGGGGCAATGAAACATAAAAGTGTGACTTACTCAGAATATGGGGTTATTAAAACTAATCATATTTCAAAGTTTTTAACACGCCATAAAGCTGTCCATTGAAACACTTTTTCTTGATGAAACATATAATATATGTTGTCAAGCCACCCAAAGGAAAAAGTGATCAAATAATGTGATTGATACGTAATTTTATGCTACCCCAAATGAGTTGATGTCTTTGTACAGGATGCACATTTTGGGTGGAAAACCTATGTACATGTACATCTACCGCTGCATATGGCAATTCTCACAGGTATTAGCAATATTAGTTGATGGGCCAATAATTGGAAAGGTCCACCTCCTTAGACACGATCTTAAATTGAGTATTTCTGTTAGGACTTTTAGCTATCAAAATGTATTTTTTTGTCCTAAAGTTGTTGGTGGGTGTGACAAGTAAAGGCTATTACCATGGTAACGGCGCAAGAACATTAGAATTTTAGAAAAAGTCATTATATTTGTAATTTAGAAAGGTAAAAACACATTGAAAACATGACAATATGTGTATTCAAAGCTTCTCAATTGATTACGACAGCTAGTAATTACAGGTGTCAGTCATGTTTAAAAATTGCTGTTGCTATGGTATCAGTATTTAAAAAATTGATATTTGTATAAAAAATACCTGACACGAATAAATATATTGTTACATAAATGTTTTCATAAGTCTAAATGATGATTTTCTGTTTGCTAGGACCCTCAGCTATCGTCATCTGTTTGTTTGCCATTACGTAGGTAATGGACGTGACCGCTAGGCCGTTACCATGGTAACAAATCAAGAATATTTGAATTGTTTTTAAAAAAAATGTTTTTAAACAACATGAAGCAAGGGGTAATTATCTAATAATTTTAGGTGACCGTTTGATTATGATAAAAAGAAATATGTCATTTGTAGCCACAGTCATGGCCGTTGCCATGGCAACTGAATATGAAAGAAGTTGACATATGTGAACCAAAACAGAAATGAAACTAATCAACACAAAATATAAAACAAGCAGAATAAGAGCCATATCAAATGAAATATATCTGTTAGCTAGTACCCTCAGCTATCATAACCTGCTCGTTTAGTCATAAAGTTGGTGGAGGATGTTATTATTCTAAGAGTAATGATAACAATAATAGCAAAAATATCACTGATAACCATTACAATAATAACAATAGTAGCAACAACAACAGCAATAAGATTAATTATAAGAATGTTAGTAATGATGATTATGATACTGCTGCTACTACCACTACTGCTACTAGAAAGAAGAGGAACAAGAAGAAGAGGAAGCAGAAGATGAGGAAGAAAAGGAGGAAGGCGAATAAGAAGAGGAAGAAGGGGAAGAAGAAGAATCATTCTAGCCATATAAGTGATTTTTTTTCTCTCCATGATCGAGAAATACACATGCACATTACATACTCTGTGGTAAGAAGGAAGCAAGCCAGGGAAAATTAAGGCAATGACGAAGAGAGAAAGAGAGAGAGAGGGAGAGTATGGCCCGGTTCAAATTCAGTTTTCTTTGAAATGTTACAACCGGTGCTGATAATCATTTATCTGCCATGTGATTGCCATGTGACGCTACATAAAAATAATACCAGTGTGCCGTCTTTTGTCAACAAATATTGTTCAAATCGCATTGTAGAGACGATGAACAAATAAGAATAAAACTACATCGTCATTAATCGTGAAAATGTTCACTTCTATCTCACTGCTAAATCATCCGAACAATGAAATCAACTGAGCGGAATCAACTGTAAAATGAATTTATCAGAGATCTGAAAGATGAAATAACTTTTGTATGTCATAGCCGTATTAAAGAGCAGAAATGGCGAGCAATTGTTGCTAAAATTCAGCGGTTGTTGCTAAGATTGCTTTTCCCTAAAAATTACCATGATACATAAAGCTAGATTAAAAATACTAGGCCTATGTCCCTTTTGCAGCCGACATCAAATTCTGTAGAACTTTGCAGGAATTATGAATATGTCATGTATGTCCTATCTGTGAAATTTAAACATTAGCAGAGTCCTAGTATTCAAATTATGCAAGGAAACCCGTTGATCTTCTAAACTTCACTGTCAGACACTATTGGGTGACTGACTGACATCTTTTTTCTTTTGTAATAATATACATAAAAACTTCCCTCAAAACGAAAGGGCCTGGAAATGGCTTTTAGTGGGAAAATAACGACCATTAGTTGTCGAATCGACTTAAGTGATTGCAATCACCTAAGTAATAGTCTGATTTTCAGACCCTTTTACCGAATGGTCGTACGTTTTGTGCTGCAAAAAGATTCAATCAGTTTAATTTTGGCCATTACAAGTGGTGGGTAATTGATGTAGACAAATGCTCATGTACCTGTTACAGCTCATTTTATGTATGTTATTACTAGTACCCGGCAAAGAAAAAAAGATGTCAGTCAGTAACTCAATAGTGTCTGACAGTGAAGTCTAGAAGCAAAACGGGTTTCCTTGCATAATTTCAATACTAGGACACTGCTAATGTTTAAATTTCACAGATAGGACATACATAACATATTCATAATTCCTGCAAAGTTCTACAGAATTTGATGTTGGCTGCAAAAGGGACATACTATCTTTAAGACATATTGTCTATTGTCATGATTGTATTCTCTACTTTATTCTTTTTTATATTTTCCTTTTTCTTAAAATATATATTCTAATGTATCATTTATGTCTTAATAATATTTCAGCAACAAATTGAGAGTTTTGGTACACATCTTTGATGTAGTAATATAACAAAAAAATCCGGGGCATATGACGTATTGCCATGTGACGCTACATAAAAATAGTACCACCGTGTCGTTCATCGTCAACAAATTGTTCAAATAGCATTAGAGAGACGATGAACAACTAATGTACACAGAGACCTGAAATGTCAATTTGCTACTGCATGGGAGAGTTTCGGTACCACAAAACATACTCATCACTTTGTATCATAACTTAATCTTGCCTCACCTTACATACTGTAATTCAGTGTGGGGGCATACCTTTAAAAGCCATCTTTCTAGATTAATAATACTTCAGAAAAAAGCAATTAGAATTATTTCGTCGTCCCCATATAACTGTCCGAGTATGCCATTATTTAAGAAAATGAATATTTTACCAATATTTGAATTAATTTCTATGAACTCTCTCATATTTATGTATAAATACCAATTTTGGCTCTTACCAAAAATATTTGATAATATTTTCACCATTAATTCGTCTGTACATAAGTACAACACTCGTCAATTAAATTATTTCATCAACCCAAGGTTTCCACTTCCATGGCCTCAATTTCATTTCGTGTAAAATACATCAAATTGTGGAACTGCCTAGATCAAAGTACTCAGCAAAGCTCAAATCTTTCAAAATTCAAATTCTCTATAAAAAGATTATATCTTACCAATATTAATGCATGCTAAGTAGATAAATAAAATGTATTAATTAATTCTTATTTTCTTCTCATATCTCATGAGCTCTCTCCCCTATCTCATGAGCTCTTTCCCCTCCTACAATGCTCTCTCTCTCTTTTCTTTTCACCATCTGAATTTATTTCTCCACCATGCTGACTCATTCTAATTATTTTCCTCTCTACCATACTGACTTCCCACTCTCTCTCACTCTCTTTCTCTTTCCTCCTATGTATTCTCTCCCTTGATATCTTTTTTCTCTATCTCATCTTTCTTCTTTCTCTTAACTGTCTGCATATGGTTATGTGTGTGTGTGTGTTGTGTGTGTGTGTGTACGTGTACATGAATCTGTCTATTTATAGTAGCCGTTAAGGTAATCATAATTTCCTGATTAATATACATGTATAATTTTGCTGTTTTTATAATTATCTCAATTGTTCTCAGTTTCTCTAACAAAACAAAGTTGTAAATTTTATATTGTATACCGGGGCCCTGCCTACAAGCAACTTGCTTATTAAGGGTATCCCTCCATTTTTATGTTTATTTTGTTATTTTAATACAATGTGTCAATATTATGTTATATTTGTTCTTTTTTTAAAGATGGAAAAGTAAAATTGAATTGAATTGAATTGAATCGTCGGTAACCGTGAGAATGTTCACTTCTACCTCTCTCTGCTAAATTATCCGAACAACGGAATCATCCGAGCGGAATCAACTGTAAAACGAATTTATCAGAGACCTGAAATTTCAATTTGCTACTGCATGGGAGAGTTTCGGTACACATCTTTGATGTAGTATAGCAAAAAGCCCGGGGCATATCACGTATTGCCCACGTATTGCAAACGATAATTACAATGATGATAATAATAAGGATAACTAGGCGTACGTTTACTACAATACTACTGACAATGATGATTATGCTAATGATGCTGATAATAATAGTATTAATATATAATAATAATTTTAATTTCATGTTCTTTATCCGCTTAAAATTCAAAAAGACATATATAAAAGTCAAAGTTACAAACATTGAGGTTAACATGATATATAATCAAAATTCAAAACATTCATACAAACAAACAGATTTCAGTAAGGCCTATATTGCAGAGACGCAACACATTCAGGGAGAGAAGCAAAAATACCAATGATAGTTTGGCAAGTAAATATATTAAACAAAACGCAATCTTGTTTTATATACAATCACCCCCTCCTCCCTCCCCCATGTCCCAATCAGGAGTCAAGCGTCACCGTCGATACCAATGCACATAGCCAAGAAAAAACACACACACTCGCACGCTCACACGCACAAGCACACGCGTACACACGCAACGCACACACGCACGCTCGGTACTTTCATTTTTATTACAGGCTCATTGACTTTGACGAGCACATGTGACACAAGAAAGGCAATACTACGCATTTCTGTTTGATGACGTATCGATTTGTTTACTATTTCATGAAATTTCTAAAATCAGCGTTCATCCCATTTAATTTCAATATCCTGTCAGCCATGTTGTTTTGATTTAGTTGGTGTAGAGGAGAAGGTTGGGTGAAAGCCAGCCCCTGGTGGCGGAGTTCAGGATAGAGCTGTAGACGGAAGATGGTGACATGCTTGGGCTGGCGGCAAGGCTAAGAGCAGCAACTCCTGGAAAATAAGAGATTACCTTGAGTACCTGTCATGCGATTAGCGTGAAATACTGTATTAAGTTTTTGAGAAAGCCAGAAAGGTATAGATTGTGTAGTGCACTATTTTGTATTTTGAATTTTTAAAATGCAACGGAGGTTCCAACAATAAGCCTGGTCGTAGATACAATCTGCACAGGGGCGTATGGCAAGTCGTTTTTTAACATTTATTCATATTTCTTGATATCAAGAATTGAATTCTTGATATCTTTTTATTTCGAACGCAAGACTATTGCAAGAATTATTTGGATATCGAGCGCAAAAGTATTGCACAAATTCACAATTGATTTCGAGTGCAAAAGTAATGCAACAATTCATTCTGATTTCGAGCTCAAAAGTAGTGCAAACATTCACAGTTGATCTCGAGCACAAAACTAGTGCACAAATTTATTGTGATTCGATTTCGAACGCAAAAGTTGTGAACGAATTCATCCTGCCTGAGCGGTGCGGTGTCGAAAGTCAATGTATCGCGAGAATTCAACTAATTGAAGAATTCATGTTGCCAGTTTTTTCATTTCATTTCATTTGTTTATTTAAACACGGTAACTCTCTCAGCCTAAACGGCTGTTTTTCTGAAAGTCCGTGTTAATAACTGAATAAAAAAATATACAAATTATATTACCAAAAAAAGCCAGTAACAAAAGTTAAAAAAACATAAACATATGCAAAATAAACGAATCAAATCAAAATACAGGAAAAAATAATTGGCATGGGTAACTATGAAGAATAAGAAAATTAAAAAAAAAAAGAATTATTATAATGTACAAAATACAAATTAACAATAATGAATAAAAAGTAGATAATTAACAAAGACGTTTATTGTAAACCGAGAGTCTGATTGACTCTTCTCCCACGCCCCTCTATAACTTAAACTCCTTATTTCATAATTCGTTTGGCCCTTAGGTACTGCGAAATTATGAAAAGAGGCTCGGGTATTATACACGGGGTTGCGCTTTTCAAAGAAACGTAAAATAGGTTTTGGTGCATTGCATTATTATAAAATATTTGGTGCATCACTATCAATGTCCTTTTTATAATCTTTCTAAATTGTTATCTAAATTCAAAAGTAGGAACAGCTGATCTGTTGAGAATCTTGGGCCTGTCCTTAAGACAATTTTTAGCTCTTTATTTTGTCAAGTTTGACGTTTTCGTAAGTTTGTAACTCCTGTATATTCATAGACTATATCACAGCAAACAAAATGACATTGAATCATGGATTTATAAAAACAATTCTGCTTGGCGTTGTGTAATAATCGGACGAATTCTTTTTAGTACATATAATTTAAACAAAACTTTTCTTCTTATTTCTTTGATATGTAGGTTCCATCTTAAATTTTCGTCTAGAATTACGCCAAGATACTTACACGATGAAACTCTCGGAATGGGTTTACTCTCTACTAGTAAATGTAGATTAGGGTCAAGTCTGTTTAACTTACTTCTGGCACCTACAACAAGAAACTCACATTTCTTAACATTCAAGAATTCAATTCTTGATATCAAGAAATAGGAATAAATGTTAAAACGGCTTGCCATATTGGCGGACAATGGTCATTGATGTTTTCTTTTTTGTTCACTAGATTTGTAAAACACTCAGATATTGGATAGGTGCTCATAAATGTGATGTTATCATTATTCATGTTCGTACCAATGGTGCATTCCATGATACACAACCGGAAATATTCTTTTTAATAGGGTAAACATCCATGTTAAATTATACTCTATTGCTTCAAATGCATGCCATTATTCATGTTTACAATACACACTTTCCCTTGGAATTTATAGCAACCAATGTTGCGTAATTATTTTAGTGCATGGTTATGGCGCGCCGTTTGACCAATAAATCAGATAAACACTGTTTATCGTCGAAAAACACTGTTTATCGAGCGATAAACACTGTTTATCGAGATAAACTATGTTTATCGCCTGATAAACATAGTTTATCTCGATAAACAGTGTTTATCGCCGATAAACAGTGTTTATCAAGAGAAACTGTGTTTATCAGTCGATAAACGCTTGATAAACAGTGTTTTTCGGCGATAAACAATGTTTATCTGATTTATTGGGCAAATGGCGCGCACTCGTGCTCCAGATCAGAGCCGTATGCACTACTCCGCACGATAGTCAGGTGGCTTGGTGAAATTACCGTTACTTAATTGATAAAAACTCCATTTTTTGGTACAGGGCTTCCTTAAGACCTACTAAACGATATTAGGCTAAGAGCCCCCGGCAAAAATGTCAATTTAAGGGTGTGGGGCGGGGGCGTCTTTTTGGAGCCCCCAAATAATTTAATAACATTGATTTGTTGTTGTACAAATGCCATTTTTGGTATAGGGCTTCCTTAGCACCTACTGAACGATAATAGGGTAGGAGCCCCCGGCAAGAATATCCTATAAGGGTGTGGGGCGGGGCCGTCGCCTCGTAGCCCCCAATAATTTATAAGGTAATATAACATTGATTTGTTGTTGTACAAATGCCATTTTTGGTACAGGGCTTCCTTAGGACCTACTGAACGATAATAGGTAGGAGCCCTGGCAAGAATATCATATAAGGGTGTGGGGCGGGCCGTCGCCTCGTAGCCCCAAATAATTTATAAGGTAATATAACATTGATTTGTTGTTGTACAAATGCCATTTTTGGTACAGGGCTTCCTTAGGACCTACTGAACGATAATAGGGTAGGAGCCCCCGGCAAGAATATCATATAAGGGTGTGGGGCGGGGCCGTCGCCTCGTAGCCCCCAAATAATTTATAAGGTAATATAACATTGATTTGTTGTTGTACAAATGCCATTTTTGGTACAGGGCTTCCTTAGGACCTACTGAACGATAATAGGGTAGGAGCCCCCGGCAAGAATATCATATAAGGGTGTGGGCGGGGCCGTCGCCTCGTAGCCCCCAAATAATTTATAAGGTAATATAACATTGATTTGTTGTTGTACAAATGCCATTTTTGATACAGGGCTTCCTTAGGACCTACTGAACGATAATAGGTAGGAGCCCCGGCAAGAATATCATATAAGGGTGTGGGGCGGGGCCGTCGCCTCGTAGCCCCAAATAATTTATAAGGTAGTATAACATTGATTTGTTGTTGTACAAATGCCATTTTGGTACAGGGCTTGCTTGGGACCTACTGAACGATATGAGGGTAGGAGCCCCCGGCAAGAATATCATATATAAGGGTGTGGGGCGTAGTCCACAAATGATTTAAAAGGTAATATACCATTGAGTTTTTGTTGTACAAACGCCATAGTTAGTTATGCTCCTCTCCTACCATCATTCAGCAGGTCCTAATGAAGCCCTGTACCAAAAATGGCGTTTGTACAACAAAAACTCAATGTTATATTACCTTATAAATTATTCGTGGGCTACGAGGCGACGCCCCCGCCCCACACCTCTATATAATATTCTTGCCGGGGACTCCTAGGCCTACCATAATATCGTTCAGTAGTTCCTAAGGAAGCCCTGTACCAAAAATGGTGCTTTTATCAGGCAAGTAACGGTAATTTCACCAAGCCACCTGACTAACGTGTGGAGTAGTGCATACGGCTCTGATCTGGTGTACGAGTGCTCTCCATTTGCCCAATAAATCAGATAAACATTGTTTATAGAGCGAAAAACACTGTTTATCGAGAGAAACTATGTTTATCGACTGATAAACACAGTTTCTCTCGATAAACAATGTTTTTCGGCGATGAACAGTGTTTATCGACATAAACTCTGTTTATCGACTGATAAACACAGTTTCTCTCGATAAACACTGTTTATCAGCGATAAACACTGTTTTTCGGCGATAAACATTGTTTATCGAGATAAACTGTGTTTATCAGTCGATAAACATAGTTTCTGTCGATAAACAGTGTTTATCTGAATTATTGGTCAAACGGCGCGCCATACATGGTAGCTGCAGTTTGCAAACCTCAGTGTCCCATTCTTGTGCTTGTTTTGCATGTCTTGTCATGTATTTTCTTGTTTACTATCGTCCCGTTTTCCTCATCTTTTCTTGTCCTTGCATTTTCTACTTTATGATACTATGATATTTTATATTAGAGAACCTAAATTACAAGCTATGCTTCCTAGGTTTCCTCTGCGATACAGCAAGCAATTATCTTCTTAGTCTCAATTGTATACTTTTACTCCATTGCACGTACCATATTATGTTTATTTTTTGTTTGTTAATATTTTAATTGGAATTACTTTGTAAAGCAAAAAGCTTTATAAATGTTATTTGCTGTTATTGTGGAAATAAATGGAAAAAATGAAATGAAAACAAAAATTATTCATGAAGCATTCCCATCTCTATAATAAAAATGGTTAAAGATATCATCCAGGACGACATACTGAGACGTGTTGTGAGGCCATGGAGGTACCGCTGATGGTTCTGGTAGCACTGTCAGATCCGTTCCAGGCAGAGGGAATGTCAACTCCAGGTCCGAAGATCTCCATTGTTCGAATTCCCTCATGTTTTCCCCTCATACTTTCCCTGCCACTCACTGTCTTTCTTTATGTCATTCATTATTATCTCATTCTAATTCTCTTTTTGTGATAATTTTTTTCTCTCACACATACAAACACGCACAATCTCTAACATACACACACACACACGCGTGCACTCTCTCTTTTGCTCTCCCTCTCTCTCTCTCTCTCTCTCCCGCTCTCTTTCTTGGATATTCACAGGTATCAAAACCGTTGCAATCATTGGATTCATACAAAAATTCAAACTCTAAAGTAACATCTCAATGCTTTCCAGAATTTTTTTTTACTTTTTCGCAATTTATTACTTTTTCGCAATTTATTACTTTTTCATATTCAATTACACATTTTATTTTCTGAATTCAGTCGTCGAATTTTAATTTTCACACTAAATATTTCATTTCATCATCTTATCATGATAATTTATTTAGTTGGTGAAGAGGAGGAGGTTGGGTGAGAGCCAGCCCCTGCTGGTCACCTTACCGCTGGTGGCGGAGCTGAGGATAGAGCTGTAGACGGAAGATGGGGACATGCTTGGGCTGGCGGCAAGGATAAGAGCAGCGACTCCTGAGATGCAGAGAAAAGATATAGACATCACAATTACAAATACCCCATCAAAGCTTTGGGTACAGTGACCAGTAATGACAAATATAAAAGGAACTATCACATATTACATTTACGTGTTTTTTCGTGGATTTCAAACCAGGAATAGTTATATTTAACGGCCAAAACGGTGCAGTTGTAGATTGTTACATCACTGATGTGGTCTTTTTATATTTTGTCACAACCTTGTTGATTTATTTGAAAACACAGGTGTACTAAAGTAAAAATGTTGGTAATTCCTTGCAGTGTTTGCACTGGTCGTTTTCAATTCACTATATGTAAGATATCAATCTCACGGGGCGTGTCAAAGACAACGACAGTCGCTAATGCGCAGTCCCACTTCTGCGAAATGACGTCCCTGTGCAACATACTTCATGCACGTATTTTTTTTAAGAGTGAGCACTTGTTAGTTTGTTCTTTATGTGATTTCGGTAATACTAGAAGAGGTGATGTATTTGTATTATATAATCATCAGTAATACGTTAAGCATTTGTTCTTATCCTCCAAGTTGTAAAAGTAACAGTCTTTGACATTGTTAAAGATATCAGCAAGGAATCATCATTCAAGACGACATACCTGAGACATGTGGGCAGGCCATGGAGGTACCACTGATGGTGCTGGTAGCACTGTCAGATCCCTTCCAGGCAGAGGTGATGTCAACTCCAGGTCCGAATATGTTGAGGCAGGAGCCATAGTTGGAGAAGGAGGCACGGGCATCGGTGTCATCGGTGGCACCAACGGTCAGGGCCTGGATGTTGGGGATACCATGAATGATACTTCGTATATCAATTATGAACTAAAAATAATAAATGGGGTTTCTTTCCTGAGGGTAGCCACATCGGTAATGATACTGCTCTTCCTACGGACCCTGCATTTATTATAACGCTAGCATTTACAGCAGGTGGAAAGTACCAAACGTGAAGTAATATTTTGACAAATGACGTTAGTGAGATTCGAAACCTCGACCCTTGGATTGAGAGTCAATTGAATGGACCACTATACGAACAAAAACGCTAGATGTAAATAAGGTGAATATTTCCATAGCTTAAGCAAACAAAGCCTAAGGAAGCAACATCTTACAATAAATCATCTAGGCCTATGTGTTTGAGAATTGTCATGAAGAGTTGGAAGACTAAGAAACTTACATATCCAGATCTGGCTGGAGAGGTTCCGCAAGCATCCTCATCACTGTTACCAGCGGCGACAGAGACGGTAAAGCCAGCATCGTACATACGCTTGACGGCAGCATCGGTAGTGCTGGAGGCACCACCTCCGAGAGACATGGAGACAACTGCTGGACGACGACCGTTAGCTACAACCCAGTCCATTCCTGCAAAGACCGTAAACACATTTTTGAAATGATATAATAATGATTGGACTTACATACCGTCTTTTCCAGAGGATACAAGGCACTGTCCCTAATTATTCCATGAACAAATTAAGAAGAACGGTAGATGTATGTTTTCGGATGTTTTTTTTTAAGTCAAGTGAAGTACTTTTCTTTGAAATACGGGGAGTTTGTTCCATAGGCGTGGAGCAACCAAACCCACACAGATTATTTAAAGAAAAATTAAGCAGTTTAATTTTGTTACTTTCTTAATTCCTAAGAGGCAACCCTTAGATTTGGTGCATTTTTTATTTCATAACTTTGGTGACGACCGCTCGAGACAAATCAGTTCATATTCGTTTTAAGGGACCTCAGCCAACTGATGAAATTTCTTGCCGTACACCTGTAATCGTGAAACAATTTGAATGAATGTAAAGATAGTCTTTCCGATGTCAAGCTAAGAACCTCTTGATACCACACTCAAAACTTTGATATAAAGTCATATTACGTAGGAATATAATTACCGTCGATGATTCCAGAGTTGGATCCGGATCCGAGACATCCAAGAACGCGGATTCCGTAGATGTTGGCGTTTTTGGCGACTCCGTAGTTGGTTCCAGCGACGGTTCCAGCGCAGTGGGTACCGTGACCGTTGCAGTCAACTCCCTGTAAGATGGGTGTGTACAAAATGTAGCCTGGTAGTGCTCTTTTCGCTAGATACATTGTGGATTCGTGGAACGTCGTGAGATGTGACTTGGGATGCAACACCCTATTTCAGATTTTTATTGTCATAACTCAAACTGTTGTTCCCAAATTTGTAATTTTACAACCTTTATGTAGGCCTTGACTCGGCCGCTTACGGTTGACGAACGATCTTGATGATATTATTTAATCGTCTTTATTCGCATATTGTAAAATTATACAGCTTTTGTTAGAGAAATGATATACATGAGAACCATTTTCGAGAGGGACTTTTAACAATTGCGGATTTAGAACAAGCACCCACTGCCCTTTTCGTAAATGTTCTATAGCAATTGATTCCGACCTGTCAAAGGCACTCATGGGTAAATTGGGTTCCTTATGTTCATTTAATTGCTTTTCTTTCAAATTGATATATGAACTTACATTGTTGTTTCCAACGGCATCGTATGCTGCGACAGCACGTCCTCCGAAATCATTGTGGGTGGGCCACACACCGGTGTCGACCACGTACACGTTCACACCAGCACCAGAGTCTGCAAGTTAGCGAAGACGATTTTTTGAGAATACGTGATTCAATATTTTCTTAATTTCTGACATTTTATGAGACAATTGCACTTTCATTTTCGGAAATACGAACCTGCGGAAAAACAAAACTTCGGAATAATCAACCTTCGGAAAAACTACATGTAACCGATTACAAGAGCTAATTTTTTTTCTCATTTGATATAATGCTATACATTTAAATTCATTCAAGATAATAAATAGATTTAAGATAATCATTTAAGATAATAAAATTATTTAAGATGATAACTGTAGTGGTCATCATAGTGTATGGTTCCAGTCATTTAATAGTGTAATGAACCGATTGGGCATGTCCTCTAATATTTAAAGTCAGCAAATATGCATAGAACACCAAATAATAAACTGCTTTAATCAGAGAAGTTGGTTGAAAACAAGTTCAAAAGCTTACTCATTGGGTTGTAGGAGTTATCAAGAGGAAGGTTCCTCTGGTCAATACGGTCAAGACCCCAGGAGGCAGTGGCGGATCCAGGGGCCCGGGGGCCCTCCCTAGAAAAAAACAGGTAAAAACACCCTCTTTTGAAAAAAAAGAAGTTGGGCCCCTCCTGGCGTCCAAGGGGTGCGGTGGAAAAATAAATAACCCTTCCCGTAGGGAAATTTTTTTTCGGGTGCCAAATTTTTTTTGCTCACTACCCCACTGAGCGAAAAATCGACCGGCGCGATTTTCAAAATTTTCGCACGAAGTGGGCCCCTTTTTAGGCCCCCTCCCTTGCCGCCGGCTGGATCCGCCCCTGCCAGGAGGCGACGGCCTGAGTGCGGACAACACCATCCTCCTCAATTTGTACGACTCCATCAAACCTGCGGAGCTATAACAAGATTCAAGATATTCTGTAAAGATCTCAAAACTAATTTTTTTACTAATATAACCATTCACTCTTAGACAAAAATGGCTCAAAAAGGATCCTTAAAATTGCCCGGTGATTAAAAAAAGACCCAAACGGATACTTTTATGAATCTTTGAGGTTCTGCAGGTAAGGAATACAAAAAATGTCGCAAAAGGGTCTTTAGTGGTATTGTGGTTCTTTTAAGAACCCCATTATTTGGAGAAGGGTGGAAGAGGGTGTCTCTTTTTAACCGCGTAAAATGTAATTGGAATAGACCCTCTATGACAGGTTAGCCACGATACCATTAGCCATTGATACTGAGGAAAGTTGGTGGTAAATTCCGTATAAACCTACTACAAAGGTTCCACAAGAAAATACTCTTCTAAATAATAGACAAGGTTAAGACACCTGATAAATTCTAGTATGCGACATCTTTTAAGAGCGTTGTTAAATGCACATTGACTATACATACGAACAGTGACAACTCTAAAATGCTGGTCAAAACATTCATTGGGGACCTGACGGCTATACTTACGAACTCAACGGCGTCTTCGCTGAGCTCGAGTGAGAGGGTCTGCATGTTCTTGAAGGTCTTGAGGACCTTGGCGAGCCTGAAGCGACGGGCAGAGAAAGCTGAAGAAAGACGGGCACCGAACTCATTCACATCAACGCTGTCCTGAAATGATGTAGATACATATATGCACATATTTCAATAGGTTTGCTTTAATAAAGTAGTGATTCTACATGTTTTTTTTTAATATAAAATTGAACGTAATTGAAGCACTGCTGAGGCCAATGCTGATTTAAAGTAACAGCAATTCATGAGAGAAAAATTGTTCGGGACTTATATTTAGGGGCCGATCCAGAATTTTGTGAATGAGGTCACAATACCTCAAATGTGATACATTAATAAGGGATTTTTTTTTTGTGTCGATCGTATCCTACCCTTAATCCGCTATAGCCTAGTTGGATCTTGCTTGCTGCGCCTCTCAAAAAGGAGATGCCAATATTGTGTCATTGAAAGCTACACTCCACGATATTTATAGAGACAATTGAAAATGAAATTTCGTCCATCAAAATATCAATGCTCGATATTACCTGTCATTCAAAACTGTGAAATAAAAAAAATCATGTAGGAAAAGTCGAATGAACACTAAATAAAGAAATGAAAAATGATAACTTACGTCGATCATAACAAGATACTTGTCCTTGATGGTTTCCTTGGCACGCTGGAGAGGAGCGATACCATAGGCAACAGCCAACAGGGCGGTAAAGACGATTAATCCACGCATTTTCTGATATAAGAAATATGAGAAATTCAATGCACTGTCATTTTTATAAGTCGACAAAAGACACAACTTTCATGTAGGCATAAATTATGTCTTTTCATTGTGATCACTTTAATGTCCGAACCACAGCGTTTAGTTTGATGACCAATAGGCCTTACGTAATGCCCTGCATTTTGCACCAAACGCCCCATAGAGAAAAGTCATTATCTTACATTTCTCTCAGCCGAAGGCTCTCCGAGAGACTGGGAGTATTTCTTGATGGGACCACGGGTTTGCTGTGTACAGACCCTGTAGTATTGTACACCCATTAACGGTATTTCCACCTAGTCTGGTATCAGCGCATTATGACCGACTGCACGTGGGAACTGACCACCATAATCCTGAATGACTTAAACCAAGAAGATAAATGTTAATCAACTCACCGTTTGTGTCTGGAGGTACTCTGTCTCTTGGTGTGAAAAACTGGAACCAATGAAGACCCATGTCCAGTCATCTGCTTTTATAGAGGTCCTGGACCAATTCGGGCTTATCAGGAAGGCTGGCAAAGACGTCATAAAAGGATTATGATGAGGATGTGTAGATATTAATAATAGGATTAAGTTATTCAGTGTCTTGTTCTGTTCTGCGTCAGCTAGTATCTAATATCATCACATGCACAGTAATTATGTAATATTATGAAATCTAGAACGAATGTGGCAAACTCATTTACAAGTTGCCTACTTACCGCCCCCCCCCTCCCTTCTCTCTCGCTTTCTCTATCTGTCTCTCTATTGATATCTCTCTTGCTCTATATCTCAAAGTCTGGTAGTCTCTCTCTCTCTATCTCGCTTTCACTTTCTCTAATTTTCGTGATCTTTCACAATCGTTAATTAAAGTTTAATTTCATATAAGAGTATATTATTTTCCTTTTGTATAATTTGAGTCTTCCCTCTGTATAATTTTCAACTTCGAACTTTACATGTATTTACAATTTACAATTATAAATCATTTTAAATCACACTCCGTCTATAATTCATTTTTATTATGACTTTATTATCTGTTTTCTTAGTTCCCAGTGATCCCTCCCCTCTCTCTCTCTCTCTTCCATTTGCTCTCATGTTCTTGATCTTTCTCAACCATTAATCATAGTTTAATTTGTCATGTTAAGTATATTTAACTTTTATATAATTTGTGTCTCCCCTTTGTGCAATATTTAAATATGAATTTTACACGGATTTACAATTTACAACTATAAATCATATTAAATCACGCCTCGTCTACAATTCCTTTTCATTATGTCATGTCTTGAATCATGTATGTGTTTCCTTACTTCCCAGTGAAACCCCACCCCTCCCACTCATCTCTCTCTCTCTCTCTCTCTATCTCTCTTTCATTTGCCCTCATTTTCGTGACCTTTCTCAAGTATATTTTTCTTTTATATAATTTGAATCTCCCCTTTGTGTAATTTTAATATATGAATGAGATATGGATTTACAATTTACACCTATAAATCATTTTAAATCACGACTTCTTTTCATTGTGACTTTAAACATGTACCTGTTTCCTTGCCTCCCGGTGACCCCCCACCCCTTTCTCAACCATTAATCATAGTTTAATTTATCATGTTAAGTATATCTAACTTTTATATGATTTGTGTCTCCCCTTTGTGCAATTTTTAAATATGAATTTTACATGGATTTACAATTTACAACAATAAGGAATTTTATCGCACGTAGGGCGATATAAATGATTTACATTCATCAGTGACAGCACGCGTCAGCGGCGGCGTTTCTTTTGTGATGAGTTTTGGCGGCATCTTGAGAGGAGACAATAACATACCAGCCCCCTTTGTTGTCAGCCGCGCGGTATCTTTCATGTGCGCGTAGCTATATCGGAATTTGCGCGAGGTATGTTTTGAATGTATGTATGGAATTCAATTGGCCGGGATGGATTGGGTTCCCACGGTGTTGGCGAGAGAATTCTCATTCACCTTGTGGATTTTGTAGAGGATGGATGTAGACATTAATCGGTGGCAAATTAATTTACCCTCCACCACCCCCAATTTGAGTTTCCACCTCCTTACGTTTTTCAAGTGTATTCGATAGTAGGTTTTACTAATATTAAGTGGTCAGGAAGTGTGTGATTAACATAACGGTTTAATAATGATCGTTTTCCACCTCAGTCAAGTAAATCTTGATGTCGAAGCAATGCTTGGCAGGTTGGGGCTTTCCTGCGAGATTTTAATTTTTCCGCTTTGCGGTTTTAGCAGGTTTTCACCCAATCCTGGGGTAAGGGTCGGGGCCTCCTTCGTCTCCGCACTGACGCCGGGTCGGCCTTATCGTCGCACTTAGGATGGCAAGTTCGAAAGAGGGCGCGCGAATTTTTATGTTGGCCGATCTTGTCCATGGCGGGCGACGATGGGCCGTCCCGGGCTGGTGCGGGGTCGTTGGTGGTCCTGATCATGGGGTTGTCATAGATTAACTATGACAACTCTGTGTCCAAGTTCTTTTTCCCCCTATTTTTGCCTCTTCGCATATATATATGTGTATGCGTATATATGTTGATATATACATATAAAGGTTATTATGTGTATTACACACTGCTCCAAAATACCTCATGGGAGTAAATAAGTACCTGTCTATTTGTTTACTCCAGCTGACGACTTGGTTGACAAGCTGGGTATCTCAATGTACACGGTCTGCAAAGTAATATAGTACATATGATCATGGGTAAGTCCAATATCCTCTATCTCCCCCCAAGTCTTTGGCACAAAGTCGAAGATCCTTTGTAGATGAAGACTGAAAATTAGAAACACAAACGCAACACCAACAGTCCAGCTGAAGTAACAAGCTAGGTCAACAATGAAAACAGTCGAACTGAAGTAACAAGTCTAACACCGAAAACCAGGAACGCAAAAGTGAAAGATGTCCAAAAGGCAAACGTCACATATCATAATCAGCGTGCCAGGCAGGCCTGCCGGAACGTCGAGCAGATCGTCTGGGAGAGGCAGTAGAGGTGGCCACAGGTAGCGGGGTAGCAGGGCCAGGGCCATCAAGCTGCTGAGGCAATATTGCGGGCTCACTTGCCGGAGACGGATCATCCGGAGAGAGGGGTGATGCACCAACAGGGGATGGACGGCGACGACGTGGAGTGCCATGGATCATGCTGGATGACACAACGGGAGCGGCAGGAGGAACCTCATGTGCAGCAGGCAATGAGGGATGCTGCGGGCCAGCGACGGGGCCAGTGGAGGGCGTCGAAGGATGGGGTGGTGTCGCAATCAGCGGAGGAAGTCCAGGTACCTCGTTGTGACCGAGGGAACGAGTAGCAGACCCAAAATGTGAGCACGGAACGGGCGGATAAAGTGAGTTGCGGCACAAAGCAACGTCAGCATCGATTGTCAACCTCGGGGCTGGGAGCTGTACAGGAATGTACTTCCTCAGGAACTTCCTATTACGAAGGGTGACACGCCCGGAGCCATCAACCCGCACAACGTATTGGTCAAATTGCCGGACTTCTACCACAACACCGGTCTTATCCCATTTCAAGGGGTGCAGCCCGGTCTGGTTCTGGATACGTACATGATCGCCTACGACAAGTGGCAGAAGCCGTTTAGTGTGTTCAGACCAGCGTTCTGCACCTCTCATGTGGCGGTTCCTGAGGGCCTCCTCCCGAGCTGCGAGGGTCTCACGCCAAGTGTCATGAGGCTTGTATCTGCCAGGAGCTATGGGAATGAAGTCTCGAATCGGGCGACCAAAGATGCACCTCGCCGGGGAGAGCTTGGTATCCCTGTCTGGAGTGTTCCTGTATTGAAGCATGGCGCGTTGAAAGGAGTCAGTGTCGAGGGCACCTGTGGGGCTTGTGTTGTCCATGATGAGGCGCTTCACTGTCTTCACACCAACTTCAGCACGACAGTTGCTGTGGGGATAAGCAACAGAGGAAATGCGATGGTGGACACCCCAGTTCTTTAGAAAGTGGCGCGTAGCGAGAGCTGTGAATTCAGGGCCACCATCGGAAGCCAGTTCGTCAGGGATACCAAAGGTGACAAAGATGCGTCGTAGACAAGTGATGAGGCCATCGGCACCATGGTAAGACCTCTCAACAATCGGCCAGTTAGAATACTCAGTATGCCGGTATATATATTCCCGAACGAAATTTATAGATCGACTTTTCGGTCTAATTTACAGTCGTCTGCAGAGATCCACCCAGCGCAGAACACGCCTCGTTGCAGCCAAGCGGGAAGCATTATTTCCTACCCAATGACACCCGCTCATATTCATGCAATCTTGGCTACACCATCCGCGGCAGTCGGGACATTACTTGTGACGAAAACTATGAGTGGTCGGAACCAGAATTCACCTGCAGTCACCGTGTACATAAATAAGTACCTGTCTATTTGTTTACTCCAGCTGACGACTTGGTTGACAAGCTGGGTATCTCAATGTACACGGTCTGCAAAGTAATATAGTACATATGATCATGGGTAAGTCCAATATCCTCTAGGGAGGGTTGTGTTTTTGAGAATATGAATTGGATTATTTTAGTTGGCCATTGTATCTTGCAGAGCTCAATATTTATTGGTTTCCGGTTGGGGCCCCGATGATAACAGGCATTCCGTCCTGTCGTTTATTTATAACATGTACCCGCCTGTAAAGTGGGCATCTGTTCGCCTGTTTTATGCAGTGGAACTGTTTGCCTTCTTTGATGCAGTGGGGTGTTATACGTACATCCTGTCTCACAGTTCAAATTAGAAGGTAAACTCTGTTCGCCTGTTTAATGCAGGGAACATTGTCGCCTTTTTACGGGCTGTGGGGGTGTACACAAGTTCTCGTCTGTTGGTGGCCCCTATGCAGAGAGTACTTTGGGTTGTTTTTAGGTGCAGATACTTGTATAAATTGATTAAAAGATTCGAAAGTAATACCCGGGTCCTTCCCGGGGTGGATTGGAGCAGTGTAACATTTCAAGTAAAAGTATCCTATATTCAGTTGGGAAAGTTTGTGTCGTAGTTGTTGCTATTGTCATGATGTTGATATTCAGGGTAACAAGATTCCATCCTCTATTAAATCTCAAGTACCCGCAAAAACGCATTCCGTTTAATTTTGTTGCTGTGAATGTAAATCATATTAAATCACACCTCGTTTATAATTCCATTTCATTATGTCTTTAAACATATATGTGTTTCTTACTTCCCGGTGACCCCCCTCTCATCTCTCTCTCTCTCTCTCTATTACACTTGCTCTCATTTTCATGATCTGTCTTTTTTTTGTATAACTGAGATTTTTTACAAGGATTTACAATTTACAATTTTTTTTTTTTGTATAACTGAGATTTTTTACAAGGATTTACAATTTACAATTTATAATTAAAAATCATCCCCCGCCTATATGTAACTACCTGTTTTGCCCAACCTTTTTACTTTATTCACTTTTTAATATGTCTCAGTCTATACCCAGCTTCTTTGCTTTTATTGACTACCCCCCCCCCCTCTCTCTCTCTCTCTCACTTTCTCCCTGTGATTGTGTGTGTGTCTCTGTCTGTCTCTCTCCCTGTAGTTACACAAATAATACCAGCCATTTAGGTTAATTAATTCTATGCTTCTGTCTACATTTTTAATGTGAAAATTCGGATATGAGATTATACATATATTTGAGTTATGTTATGAAGATTTGTAATCATTACAACCATATTATTCATATCATTTTGCATTTAAGCCTTATACAAATGTCCGCTCTTCCCTTGCAATATACATTTTTGCCCGATCCCTTTCCATCTTGAAGCCTGCTTATATAGATTCAAATTTTCTGTCCTAATTTTTCAGAATTTCTCTTTCCTTAACTTTTTACAATTGTTCCGATAAAATCCTATTATCTATAAGTATAACTAATACCTCTATAGCACAATTATCTCTTTCTCTCTCTTTCATTTTGTTCTCATTATTAGTGCAACTAATAAATAATGTCATAATACATATTACATTTTAGAATCTCGTTATTTCGTGTTTATTCATTGTAATGCGTTTGCATGCGATCCTACTTGTGGATATATGCTATTGTGCTGAATATTACTAGGAGGTGTGGTTATTCAATGCAAGAACAAATATTTTGGAGTCTACATTGTTTGTATGGGGGTAAGAAATGACATTTTGAAGAGAGAAGAGCTTTGCACAATGGAACATCCCCGTCGATCAACACCTCCGACCTTCAGAAAAGCAGGCCAACGTGAACAATATGTCGGTGTTCTTGACTGTCCGTCGATCTCACCAACCCTCAGACAACTTTTCAGAATGTTCGTCAGTGCGACATTGTCAGTGTGGTGGCTTGTGGGTCTCGTAGGACCGTCCGTCTCGTGGGCTGTCGTCTCGAACGGCTAGCCGTCTCGTGGACCGTATAGGCGTTGGCAACATGAGACGATAATTTTATATATGCAAAGAAAGGAATATGTTTCGTGCTGGTCATACTGAATCGAAGAATTAATATTGTTAAAAATTGTTTGGAAGTCCGAGATTTATGAATTCGAACTTCGCAAGTAGGCCAAATTCATAAATCTTCTCTGAATCATAACAAGAGAAGTTTTGGTATTCATAATAAGAATGTGGAAGCTTGTGAAATTTGTAATTAAAGTCACAATGTAGTTCAAAAGTATGTGTGTGACACAGTAACAATCTTATTAAGATGTACTTTATAGTCCCTCCCAATTTTCAATCACTGTAAATACTAGGAATTTCTATACTATATATCGGTTGAATTAGGAACAGTTGTTCTTGTTGCTATAATCAAATTGAAGACATCGTCCTATTCAGAAGAGATTATAGTTCAAGTTAAATGTTATTTTAAAGTATTCGTTATATTGTTTATAATAGCATTGTTTGTATTTTTTCCGTGTGAGTGAAATCAAATCAAATAAAAGAGTAATCTTATACTCGTGCGACACGTCTTTTATCAATCAAGAGCCAATATCGTCTCTCTCTCTCTCTCTCACACACACACTCTCTCTCACACACTCTCTCTCCCTCTTTCCTCCTCTCCCTCCGTCCTCCTATGTATGTCAGTCTCCGCCTGTCTGACTCTTCTTTCTCGATCTCTGTCCGTCTCTCTATCTGTGTCTCTATCTCAATTCGTCTCTGTTTCTGTTTCTGTCTCCCTCTCTGTCTTACACACACAGACACACACACACTTAGATAAACTCACACACACACACTCACGCACACACACGCACAAACAAACACACACACAAACGCACATACATACTTGGTATTTTCATTTTCTTACTGGTTTATTTACTTCGATTGAGCAGACGTGACACAAGAAAGTCATCATTACACATTTCTCTTTGATTATTTCTCGATTTATTCATCTTTGATTACACAGCGAAACATTTTCCAACTTCTAAAATCAGCGTTCATCCGATTTCATGTCAATATCCTTTCAGCAATGTTGTTTTGATTTAGTTGGTGAAGAGGAGGAGGTTGGGTGAGAGCCTGCCCCTGCTGGTTACCTTACCGCTGGTGGCGGAGCTGAGGATAGAGCTGTAGACGGAAGATGGGGACATGCTTGGGCTGGCGGCAAGGATAAGAGCAGCGACTCCTGGAACATAAAGCGAAACGAAAGTATGTTAGAGACCAACTTGAGTACCGGTCATGTGATATGTGTGAAATATTGTCTAAGGATATTGGGAAACGTATAAATTACTAAGTCTAAGTGTATTATGTGTTTTTTGAAAATGCGACTGAATATTCCAACAATAAACCAGGTCGTAGATACAATCTGCACATGAGCAGACAAATTATCATTGGCTTTTTTTATACTAGATTTGTAAACACCCAGATATTGGATAGGTGCTCATACAAGTTATGTATTCAATATCATGAATAATCATTTCTGTAACAATGGTACAGTCCACGATACACATGCGGAATCTTTTCTTTTTCAAAATGGCAAACAAAAGTTATTCATGAAGCAACTCTATCTCTGGGAGTAATTAGTCTAAATGCGCGAAGTGGCACCACTCCGGGTTCAACAAGGTCTTTGAATATTGGGATGTCATTATATTTTGTATCATATGCTAACTTCGAAGTTGTCTATTGTATTCTCCAGCAGAAGAGAAATTGTGTGAGAGTTGAACATACCTGAGACGTGTGGGCAGGCCATGGAGGTACCGCTGATGGTGCTGGTAGCACTGTCAGATCCCTTCCAGGCGGAGGTGATGTCAACTCCAGGTCCGAAGATGTTGAGGCAGGAGCCATAGTTGGAGAAGTAGGCACGGGCATCAGTGTCATCGGTGGCACCAACGGTCAGGGCCTGGATGTTGAGGATACCATGAATGGTACTTCGTTTATCAATAATGAACTAAAAATGGATAATAATTTTTTACTCAGGGCAGCCACTAGAGTATTGATACTGCTCTTCCTGCGGACCCTGCACTTATTATAATCCTAGCATTTACAGCAGGTGGAAAGTGGCAAACGTGGAGTAATATCTTGACAAATGTCGTTAGTGAGATTCGAAATCTCGACCCTTGGATTGAGAGTCAATTGAATGGACCACTATGCGAACAATAACGCTAGATGTAAATAAGGTGAATATTTCCATAGCTTAAGCAAACAAAGCCTAAGGAAGCAACATCTTACAATAAATCATCTAGGCCTATGTGTTTGAGAATTGTCATGAAGAGTTGGAAGACTAAGAAACTTACATATCCAGACCTGGCTGGAGAGGTTCCGCAAGCATCCTCATCACTGTTACCAGCGGCGACAGAGACGGTAAAGCCAGCATCGTACATGCGCTTGACGGCAGCATCGGTAGTGCTGGAGGCACCACCTCCGAGAGACATGGAGACAACTGCTGGACGACGACCGTTAGAGACGACCCAGTCCATTCCTGCAAAGACCGTAAACACATTTTTGAAATGATTATAACAAAAATAATGATTGGACTTATATAGCGCCGATTTCAGAGGATACAAGATGCTGTCCCTAATTAGAATAGAATAAGAAGAACGGTAAATGTATGTTTTCAGATATTTTTTGAAAAAGTCATGTGAAGTACTTTTTCTTAGAAATGCGGGAAGTTTGTTCCATAGGCCTGAGGCAACGAAAACTAAACAGATAATTTAGATAGACGTTTAGCAGTTTAACTGAGTTCTTTTCTTAATTCACGACAGGCAATCCTTAGATTTGGCGAATTTTTATATTCATAATCACCAACTCTTTGGTGACGGCCGCTTGAGACAATTCAGTAAATATTTGTTTCATGGGACCCCAGCCCCCTGATGTAATTTGTTGCCGTACACTTATGATCGTGAAACAATTTGAATGAATGTGAAGATAGTCTTTCCATGTCAAGTTAAGAACTTGTTGATACCACACTCCAAAATTTGATGTGACGTAATATTACGTAGGATTATAAATACCGTCGATGATTCCAGAGTTGGATCCGGATCCGAGACATCCAAGAACACGGATTCCGTAGATGTTGGCGTTCTTGGCGACTCCGTAGTTGGTTCCAGCGACGGTTCCAGCGCAGTGGGTACCGTGACCGTTGCAGTCAACTCCCTGTAAGATGGGACAAGTAAAAGTAGATTGGTAGTGCTCTTTTCGCTAGATACATTGGGGATTTGTGGAACGTCGTTATATGTGTTTTGGGATGTAACACCCTATTTCAGACTTTGTTGTCATAACTCAAACTGTTGCTCCCAAATTCGTAATTTTACAATCTATATGTAGGCTTCGTGTCGGACACTTACGATAAATGAATATTCTCAAAGCATCTGCTTCCGACCGGTAAATTTCATTTATGGGTAGTGCTGCATGGATAAAGTTTGGTTCCTTAAGTTCATTCAACGGATTTTTGTTTTAAACAGATATAAAAAATTATGAACTTACGTTGTTGTTTCCGACGGCATCGTATGCGGCAACAGCACGTCCTCCGAAGTCGTTGTGGGTGGGCCACACACCGGTGTCTACCACGTACACGTTCACACCAGCACCAGAGTCTGCAAGTTAGCGAAGATGATGTTGTGAGAATACTTTGTATCAAAGTTGTATGAATTTCTGACATTTTATGAAAAGATTGCCCTTTCATTTTCGGAAATACGAAGCTTCGGAATGATGAACCTTCGGAAAAACGACCGTAACCGATTATAAGAGCTGATTTCTTTTCAATCTCTCATTTTTTTCCTTCTCATTTGATTTACTCCTTCATTTAAATTCATTTAAGGCAATAACTTTTTAGAGATAACTGTAGTGGTCATCACAGTGTGTGTTTCCAGTCATGTATGAGTGTACTGAACGGATTGGACACGCCCTCTAGTTTTTAAAGTGAACAACTAGGCATAGAACAATAAAGCATAAACTAGTTTTAATCAGAGAAGTTGAAATCATCCAATTTTAAAATCTTACTCATTGGGTTGTAGGAGTTATCAAGAGGAAGGTTCCTCTGGTCAATACGGTCAAGACCCCATGAGGCGACGGCCTGAGTGCGGACAACACCATCCTCCTCAACGTGTACGACTCCATCGAACCTGCGGAGCTATAACAAGATTCAAGATATTCTGTAAAGATCTCACAAATTATCAACTGTTTACTCAATCAGTGGGGCCTATATGATGCTATTGCAATTTTGATACTAATATTACCATTTACTCATAGAAAATGGCTCTATAAAGAGGATCCATAAAATTGCGCGGTGATTCTAAAGAACCCGATACTTTATGAACCTTTGAGGTTCTACAGGTCAGGAATACATAAATGTCGCCAAAGGGTCTTTATATTGTGGTTCTTTAAAAACCCCATTATGGGGGGGTGACTTTTAACCGCGTAAAATGGAATTGATGGACGTAATGCAAATGACTGAAGGCAAACTACTTTTTTGGTTTAAATCTTGAAGCATCAGTGGAGTAACTTGCCTTTCATAACATATTCGTCTCTCATTGTTCTACCGGAATAATTGCGAATAATTATGACTTCAAACTATCAATGACAGGTTAGCCACGCATTGATACTGAGGAAAGTTGGAGGTAAATTCTTTATGAACCTACCACAATGGTTCCAAGGAAAACCCTCTTGGGGGTTCTAAATATAGGGAACAAGGTTTAGACTCTGAAAGGTTCTAATATGGGACTAGACAGCTATACTTACGAACTCAACGGCATCTTCACTGAGCTCGAGTGAGAGGGTCTGCATGTTCTTGAAGGTCTTGAGGACCTTGGCGAGCCTGAAGCGACGGGCAGAGAAAGCTGAAGAAAGACGGGCACCGAACTCAGTCACATCAACGTTGTCCTGAAATGATGTAAATACATATATGCACATATTTCAATAGGTTTGCTTGAATGAAGTAGTGGTTCTACATGTTTTTATATAAAATTGAACATAATTGAAGCACTGCTGAGGCCACTGCTGATTTAAAGTAACATCATTTCATTTGAGAAAAATTGTGCGGGACTTATATTTAGGGGCCGATCCAGAATTTTGTGAAGGAGATCACGATACCTAAAATGTAATACATTAGTAATAAAGGGAAATTTTTTGTCGATCGTACACTTCCCTTAATCCGCGATATCCTATTTGGATCTTGCTCGCTGCGCCTCTCAAAAAGGAGATGCCAAAAACTATGTCAATGAAAGCTACCCTCCACGATATTAGAGATAATTGAAAAATAAAATTTCGTCTGTCCAAATCTCAATGCTCGATATTAGCTGTCATTTACAACTGTGAAATGAAAAGAAAAAAAAACATTTATGAAAAAATCAAATGAACACTAAAAAGAAATCAAATGATAACTTACGTCGATCATAACAAGGTACTTGCCCTTGATGGTTTCCTTGGCACGCTGGAGAGGAGCGATACCATAGGCAACAGCCAACAGGGCGGTAAACACGATCAATCCACGCATTTTCTGATATAAGAAATATGTGAAATGCATGGCAAAAATTATTAATACTTTCAATGCACTGTCATTTGTATAAGTCGACAAGAGAAAGAACTTTCATGTAGGCATAAATTTTGTCTTTTCATTGCGATCAGTTTAACTTAAGAATCATAGCCTTCAGTTTTATGACCAACAGGCCTTATGTAATGCTCTAAATGTTCCACCAAACGTCCCATATGGAAGAAGTAATTATCTTACATTTCCCTCACCCGACAGCTCTCCGAGAGACTAGGGGGTATTTCCTTCTCTGTGCAGACCTGTACACCCATCAATAGTATTTCTACCAAGTCTAGTGTCAGCAAATTATAACCCACTGCACGTGGAAACTGACCACCATCTCCCTCTACTCTAATCAGCCTGAATAACTAACAACAACAAGTAATTGGTTATCAACTCACCGTTTGTGTCTGGAAGTACTCTGTCTCTTGGTGTAAATACTGGAACCAATGAAGGCCCATGTCCAGTCATCTGCTTTTATAGAGGTCCTGGACCAATTCGGGCTTACCAGGAAGGCTGGCATAGACGTCATAAAAGGATTATGATAACATGTATAATTAGATTTTAATAATAGGATTAAGTTATTAAGTGTCTGTTGCTGTTCCATGTGAGTTAAGACGATTTACCCCCACCCTTCTCTCTCTCTCTCTCTCTCTTTCTCTCCTTGTGTGTCTCGTACGTGTTTTGATAGAGTGTCCCGTATTCCACACACCTGACGTGAGTAATACCAGAGAGTTCACCTTTCCTGGCTTCTGAATTGCTGAGAATGTGACGTCACTTCACTTCATGATTAGCGCTGACAACGATGCGCAGATTGGACTCTTCGCAAGTAACGTGTCAGACGAAAAATACGAATTAGGTGAGACATTGTCGCTGAGTTTTGGAGACAAGGGCTGCGGGCGGGAGGGATCCCGAGAGAGCGGGAGGGGACATCCCCTCCCGAAAATATTTAATTGGGGGATCTCTTCCCTCACCCCCCTCCGAGAAATATTGAAAATCGTTCCGTCACGACCAACCCTCTCTTAACATTTTAAAGTTTTAAAATATCGTAGAAGAGTGTAAACCCACGGAGGTGGGAAGAGGTATAAGTCGTAGGTATTACACAAGCACAGATTCCATTGTCTACACGAGATAGAAAATGCATATTTCAAAAAGGGCTTATACTAGTTTGCTGGGTCGATGATCTAACTAATAGTGTCTTAAACTCCTTCTCTCTCATAAATACAAACTCACACACACACACACACGCACGCACACGAGTACAACAACACACACACAAATACACACACCAACGAACTAACACAATATAAAAAGATACATGATGCAAGAGTACGGTACGAAGATAGGGGAACAGGGAAGGGAAAACAGGGGTGGTGGGGTGGCCTGGCATGTCTCCCTCATCCCGGTCGATCAGCACACAGGGAATAGAGGATGTACTATGAAGAAAAAACATCAAGAAACATTCGTTTCCAAAAAAAAAAACAGGCCAAGCTGACATTTTCACTCATCGTGATTTGTGGCGAACTGTTTCATTGGGATAAAATTGATTGATGACTTACTTAACCTGAACGCTAAGAAAGCAAGTTTATACTTATGGGGAAGCAACCAAGGAATATGACCTCATGTTCTGGCGCATTGTATTACTTTCGAACTGGAGTCCACCCGTTTTCGAGGCCTTTGCTTTACCATTGACCCACCACAGCTACCTGTAATATTCAGCCCCATATCCTACATCCACAAGTAATACCGTATATAAACGCATAAACATCATGAAATGCGAAATAACGAGATCTTAAAATGTATACTTCATGACATTATTCATTGACTGAAATAATAATGATGTGAGTCGTGGGAAGAGGAAATAATTTTAAAAGGAAAGAAAGAGAGAGAAAGAGAGAATAGTGTTATATAGGTATTAGTGAGAAAAAAATAGGATTGGATTGTTAACATTGTGAACAGTTTAGGAAAGCAACATTTTGAAAAATAGGACAGAAAATGTTAATCAATATAAGCTTCGAGATGGGAATACGTCGAGCATTATAATGTCATGTGTATAGAGGAATTAAAGAACTGACATCAGTATACGGCTTATGTATATGGATGATCTCGTAGTAATGATTAACAATCTTAATAGCATACGCAAATATATAATCTCATATCAAAAGTTTAAAATAAAACATATCGACGGAAGTATATAATTAATTAACCCAAATGGCTGGTATAACTTGAGTAAATACCGAGAGACAGACGCGCACACAATGACAGAGACAGAGAAGGGAGGGGGGGTAGTCAATAAGAGCAAAGAAGCTGGGTATAGACTGAGAGATATTAAAAAGGGGGTCACGTAAAAAGGTTGGGCAAACCGGGTAGTAATATATAGGCAGGGGTGATTTGCAATGATTTATTATTGTGAATTGACAATCAATGTTAAAATCAAAGTTAAAATTTTTACAACAGGAAGACACAAAATATATAAAGGTAAAGTTTACTTAAGAGGACGAATTAAACTTTGATTAACGGTTGAGAAAGATCACGAAAATGAGAGCAAGTGAAAAAGAGAGATGGAGGGAAAGAGAGAGATGTGAGGGGGGCATCACCGGGAAGCAAGGAAACAGGTACATGTTTTAAGTCATAATGAAAAGTAATTATAGACAAGACGTTATTTCAAATGATTTATAAATTAAAATTATAAATCCATGTAAAATTAAAAGTTAACAAATTATACAAAGAGAAGACGCAAATTATATAAAAATAAAATATACTAAACATGATAAAATTAAACTACGATTAACGGTTGAGGATGATCACGAAAAGAGCAAGTGAAAGAACGAAATAGAGAAAAGGAACACACTCTGAGAGATAGAGCAAGAGAGATATCAATAGAGAGATGGATAGAGAGGGAGGGAGAGAGAGAGGGGGGGGGGTTAAGTAGGCAACGTGTAAATGAGTTTCAAATATTCGTTCTACATTTAAATATTCGACATTATAAGTGTGCATGGAACAGCACAAAACACGTAATAACTTAATCCTATTATTAATATCTACATGTCCTCGTCATAATCCTTTTATGACGTCTATGCCAGTCTTCCTGATAAGCCCGAATTGGTTCAGGATCTATATAAAAGCAGATGACTGGACATGGGTCTTCATTGGTTCCAGTATTCACACCAAGAAACAGAGTACCTCCAGACACCTACGGTGAGTTGATAACCAATTACTTTTTTTTCGTGTAAGTTGTTCAGGCTGATTATAGTTAGGGTAAGATGGTGGTCAGTTTCAACGTGCAGTGGGTCATAATACCCCCTCGTCTCTCGGAGAGCCGTCGGGTGGGGGAAATGTGAGATAATTACTTTTTCCATATGGGACGTTTGGTGGAAAATGCAGAGCATTACAAAAGGCCTGTTGGCCATAAAACTGAAAGCTATGACTCTTACATTAAACTGATTACATTGAAAATACGTCATTTATGCCTACATGAAAATTGTTTCTCTTGTCGACTTATACAAATGACATTGCATTGAAAATATTAATATATTTTTTGCTATACATTTCACATATTTCTTATATCAGAAAATGCGTGGATTGATCGTGTTTACCGCCCTGTTGGCTGTTGCCTATGGTATCGCTCCTCTCCAGCGTGCCAAGGAAACCATCAAGGGCAAGTACCTTGTTATGATCGACGTAAGTTATCATTTGATTTCTTTTTTTAGTGTTCATTTGATTTTTTCATAAATGTTTTTTTCTTTTCATTTCACAGTTTTAAATGACAGGTAATATCAAGCATTGAGATTTGGACAGACGAAATTTTATATTTCAATTATCTCTAATATCGTGGAGTGTAGCTTTCATTGACATATTTTTTGGCATCTCCTTTTTAAGAGGCGCAGCGAGCAAGATCCGAATAGGCTATAGCGGATTAAGGGGAGGGTACGATCGACATAAAAATGTTCCCTTATTAATGAATCACTTTTAGTATTGTGATCTCCTTCACAAATTTCTGGATCGGCCCCTTAAATATAAGTCCCGCACAATTTTTCTCAAATGAAATGATGTTACTTTAAATCAGCAGTGGCATCAGCAGTGCTTCAATTATGTTCAATTTTATATAAAAACATGTAGAACCACTACTTCATTCAAGCAAACCTATTGAGATATGTGCATATATTTATTTACATCATTTCAGGACAGCGTTGATGTGACTGAGTTCGGTGCCCGTCTTTCTTCAGCTTTCTCTGCCCGTCGCTTCAGGCTCGCCAAGGTCCTCAAGACCTTCAAGAACATGCAGACCCTCTCACTCGAGCTCAGTGAAGATGCCGTTGAGTTCGTAAGTACAGCCGTCTAGTTCCATATTGGGACCTTTCAGGTTCTAAACTTTGTTCCCTATTTAGAACCCCCAAGAGGGTTTTCCTTGGAACCTTTGTCGTAGGTTCGTAAAGAATTTACCTCAAACTTTCCTCAGTATCAATGCATGGCTAACCTGTCATAGATAGTTTGAAGTCATAATTATTCGCAATTATTCCGGATGCTTCAAGATTTAAAAAAAAAGTAGTTTGCCTTCAGTCATTTGCATTACGTTCATTAATTCCATTATTACGCGGTTAAAAGTCACTCCCCCAATAATGGGGTTCTTAAAAGAACCACAATACCAATAAAGACCCTTTGGCGACATTTATGTATTCCTTACCTGTAGAACCTCAAAGATTCATAAAAGTATCGGGGTTCTTTTAGAATCACCGCGCAATTTTAGGGATCCTCTTTATAGAGCCATTTTTCTATGAGTAAATGGTAATATTAGTATCAAAATTGCAATAGCATCATATAGGCCCCACTGATTGAGTAAACAGTTGATAATTTGTGAGATCTTTACAGAATATCTTGAATCTTGTTATAGCTCCGCAGGTTCGATGGAGTCGTACACGTTGAGGAGGATGGTGTTGTCCGCACTCAGGCCGTCGCCTCATGGGGTCTTGACCGTATTGACCAGAGGAACCTTCCTCTTGATAACTCCTACAACCCAATGAGTAAGATTTTAAAATTGGATGATTTCAACTTCTCTGATTAAAACTAGTTTATGCTTTATTGTTCTATGCCTAGTTGTTCACTTTAAAAACTAGAGGGCATGTCCAATCCGTTCAGTACACTCATAAATGACTAGAAACACACACTGTGATGACCACTATAGTTATCTTTGAAAAAGTTATTGCCTTAAATGAATTTAAATGTAGGAGTAAATCAGAAGAACAAAAAGAGAGATTGAAAAGAAATCAGCTGTTATAATCGGTTACGGTCGTTTTTCCGAAGGTTCATCATTCCGAAGCTTCGTTTTTCTGGAGGTTCGTATTTCCGAAAATGAAAGGGCAATCTTTTCATAAAATGTCAGAAATTCAGATAACTTTGATACAAAGTATTCTCACAACATCATCTTCGCTAACTTGCAGACTCTGGTGCTGGTGTGAACGTGTACGTGGTCGACACCGGTGTGTGGCCCACCCACAACGACTTCGGAGGTCGTGCTGTCGCCGCATACGATGCCGTCGGAAACAACAACGTAAGTTCATATATCAATTCAAACAAAAGTCCTTTGAATGAACATAAGGAACCAAATTTTATCGATGCAGCACTACCATTAATGCAATTTACCGGTCGGAAGCAGATGCTTTGAGAATATTCCGAAGAAGAAGTTGACAACGCACGAAAAAACCCCGATTAAATAACATAATCAAGATCGTTCATTTATCGTAAGTGGCCGAGACGAAGCCTACATATAGATTGTAAAATTACAAAATTGGGAGCAACAGTTTGAGTTATGACAACAAAAGTCTGAAATAGGGTGTTACATCCCAAATCACATCTTACGACGTTCCACAAATCCCCAATGTATCTAGCGAAAAGAGCACTACCAGTCTACTTTTACTTCTCCCATCTTACAGGAGTTGACTGCAACGGTCACGGTACCCACTGCGCTGGAACCGTCGCTGGAACCAACTACGGAGTCGCCAAGAACGCCAACATCTACGGAATCCGTGTTCTTGGATGTCTCGGATCCGGATCCAACTCTGGAATCATCGACGGTATTTATATTCCTACGTCATATTACGTCACATCAAATTTTGGAGTGTGGTATCAACAAGTTCTTAACTTGACATGGAAAGACTATCTTCACATTCATTCAAAAAATTTCACGATCATAAGTGTACGGTAACAAATTCCATCAGATCAGGGGGCTGGGGACTGGAGTCCCATGAAACAAATATTTTCTGAATTGTCTCAAGCGGTCGTCACCAAAGAGTTGGTGATTATAAACATTAAAAATGCGACATTGCCTCTCATGAATTAAGAGAGAAACTCAGTTAAACTGCTTAACGTCTGTCTAAATCATATGTTTGGTTGTCGTTGCCTCATGCCTTTGGAACAAACTCCACGCATTTCTAAGAAAAAGTACTTCACTTGACTTTCCCCAAAAATATCTGAAAACATACATCTACCGTTCTTCTTATTCTATTCTAATTAGGGACAGGACCTTGTATCCTCTGATATAATAAGCCCAATCATTATTTTTGTTATTATCATTTCAAAAATGTGTTTACGGTCTTTGCAGGAATGGACTGGGTCGTCTCTAATGGTCGTCGTCCAGCAGTTGTCTCCATGTCTCTCGGAGGTGGTGCCTCCAGCACTACCGATGCTGCCGTCAAGCGCATGTACGATGCTGGCTTTACCGTCTCTGTCGCCGCTGGTAACAGTGATGAGGATGCTTGCGGAACCTCTCCAGCCAGGTCTGGATATGTAAGTTTCTTAGTCTTCCAACTCTTCCTTAGGCTTTGTTTGCTTAAGCTATGAAAATATTCAACTTATTTATATCTAGCGTTATTGTTCGTATAGTGGTTCATTCAATTGACTCTCAATTCAAGGGTCGAGGTTTCGAATCTCACCAACGTCATTTGTCAAAATATTACTCCACGTTTGCCACTTTCCACCTGTGGTAAATGCTAGGATAATATTAAGTGCACGGTCCGCAGGAAGAGCAGTATCAATACTGATGTGGCTACCCTAAGTTAAGAAAACCCAATTATTATCAATTTTTAGTTCATTATTGATATATACGAAATATTATTCATGGTATCCCCAACATCTAGGCCCTGACCGTTGGTGCCACCGATGACACTGATGCCCGTGCCTACTTCTCCAACTATGGCTCCTGCCTCAACATCTTCGGACCTGGAGTTGACATCACCTCTGCCTGGAAGGGATCTGACAGTGCTACCAGCACCATCAGCGGTACCTCCATGGCCTGCCCACACGTCTCAGGTATGTTCAACACTACAACATTTCTTTTCTGCTGGATAATACAATAGGCTAATTCGAAGTTAGCATATGATACAAAATACAATGACATCCCAATATCCAAAGATCTTTTTAAACCTGGAGTGGTGCCACTTTGCGCATTTTGAAAATTACTCCCTTAGAGATAGAGTTGCTTCATGAATAAATTTTGTTTGCCATTTTGAAGAAAGAAAAAAAAGATTCCGCCTGTGTATCGTGTACTGTACCATTGTTACAGAAATGAATATTCATGATATTGAATACATAGCTTGTATGAGCACCTATCCAATACCTGGGTGTTTTACAAATCTAGTATAAAAAAAAAACCAATGATCTTTGTCTGCTCATGTCCAGATTGTATCTACGACCTGGTTTATTGTTGGAATATTCAGTCACATTTTCAGAAAACTCACAATGACTATGCGCTAGGCAATCTAAACATTTCCCAATAACCTTAGACAGTATTTCACACCCACACATGACCGGTACTCAAGTTGGTCTCTAACATACTTTCGTGTCGCTCTACGTTCCAGGAGTTGCTGCTCTTATCCTTGCCGCCAGCCCAAGCATGTCCCCATCTTCCGTCTACAGCTCTATCCTCAGCTCCGCCACCAGCGGTAAGGTGACCAGCAGGGGCTGGCTCTCACCCAACCTCCTCCTCTTCACCAACTAAATCAAAACAACATTGCTGAAAGGATATTGAAATGAAATCGGATGAACGCTGATTTTAGAAGTTGGAAAATGTTTCGCTGTGTAATCAAAGATGAATAAATCGAGAAATAATCAGAGAAATGTGTAATGATGACTTTCTTGTGTCACGTCTGCTCAATCAAAGTCAATAAACCAGTAAGAAAATGAAAATACTAAGTATGTATGTGCGTGTGTGCGTGTGTGTGTGTTTCGTCGGTCTATGACTATGTGTGTGGAAGAGAGAGAGAGAGACAGAGAGACAGAGAGAGACAGACACAAACAGAAATAGAGAGGAATTGAGATAGAGACACGAGTATAAAATTACTCTTTTAAAGTGATATGATTTCAATCACATTTTAGTAAATACAGGCGATACTTCAATAAACAATAAAACGAGTAATTTATAATAAAATATAACTTGATTACTTCGAGTATATATTAACACGAACAAATGTTCATATTCCAACACATATATGGTATAGAAATCACGAATATTTACAGTGTTATTGAAAATTGGGAGGGCCTATAAACTACATCAAATAGGAGTGTAACTGTGTCAAACACATGATTTGAAATATACTGTAGGCCTTCCTTGTGACTTTAATTAGAAATCAATCAAGCTTTCACATTCTTATTTTGAATTCGAAAACTTCTCTTTGTGAGTAGGCCAAATTCATAAGTCGCGGTCTTCCAAACAATTGCAAACGATTCAGTATGTGTTCACTTGACCAACACAAAACACATCCCTTTGTTTGCATATATAAAATTCTCGTCGCACATTCCCAAAGGCTATGCGGTCCACGAGCCATTCGAGACGACAGCGCACGAGATGGACGGTTCTACGAGACCGCCAAGCCACCACACTGATATTGGCGGACTGACGAGCATTCTGAAAAGTTGTCTAAGGGTTCGTGAGACCGACTGTCCAGGAACCGATACATTGTTCACGTTGGCCTTCTGACAACTTTTCTGAAGGTCGGGGTGTCGATCTACGGGTATGTTCCATTGTAAAAAGCTCTCCTCTCTTAAAAAAACGTCATTACAACCCATACAAACGATGTAGACACTACCTAGGTATGCGTTAGTTCTACTCTGTCAAAAGACCGGTAAAGGACGCGAATAGTAATTGACCTCCGAAAACCGACTTTCCAATCGATGAATAGAAATAACAACTATGTCCTGATGAGTTTGTGTTATTAATGTCAAAAATGCAATTATCCTCTTTCATATGGTACCAAATAGGCCTATGCATGAATAGTTTAATGAGCAATGTCAGTAGTAGTTGGTTTTTAATAGAAGTTTGTACGTTTAAGTTTTAAGTTGGGGCAAGGGTCTGTTGTAAGCCCCGTTAATGATCCGCCCCGATCGCAATCAATAGCTTTTCTAGAAATATTTTTGAGCTCCCTCCAAATTTTTTCTTAATTTCAAATGACTGTAAGCGATGCTTTTATATTAAATGAATGCAAAAAACTCAACCCCACATCTATAACATGGACGTAAGATGAATTTAGAAAAACACAGGACGTGGTAAATAATGGTAAAGGAAACTCTTTTTTGTTGATGTGGTTCTTTTTTGTGGCTTTGTTGCTGTTATTTTATTTTTATTTTTTTTGGTATCGCCTTTTCGATTTTACTATTACTGATAATCGCTTTACCTTAGTGCATTATTGTCTCGATACGAAATGATAAAATCTAAACAAAATCAACTTTCTTTTATAATCGTGTTATTGTATAATACATGCAGAGAGATGTTGCTACATTTTCTTCTTCTTGGGGTTGGGAGTTGGAAGGAAATTTTGAAAGATTATTAAAATGTAAATGTAAGTTAATATGTAATTAATTTGCATGTCTGCATTGTTAAGGCGACTCCATCACAAGCATCGCGCATTCAGGAGATCTCGCCTCCTTCTTCCATTTGTAAATATAAATTAGATTTTATGTTCATTCTGATTATGAAGAGATTATACATGTTTATTGTATCTTGAAAAATATTAGTAATAGCCTTAATACTTGAGGGCAACCATTGCTCCCTTCCAAACTAAGTTTGTCTAGCGAGAGTAAAGTGGCCAAGTCGCAAATTTATCAACAAATGTAATATTTGCATTGCCAACTTTGCAACCGTTAATGATGGAATTTTCCTACACTCTCACAACGGTCAGATTTCAATAAAACACTTTACATTAATTATATCTTACAACGATCCAAAGTCGCAAAAAGTTAAAGTTCCTTTAAAACAGAATACAATACCTGTGGTATTAGACATTCTTGTGGTATTTTGTACGGTAACAATGCGTACCACAGGAAATACCACAGAACCACATGGATACCACAGCCACCCGTTTACATTTACACATTAATATTTGGGATAGTACACGTTGTATCGGATATTCCTGTAGTATTTTGTGTTGTTACAACAGGTACCACAGGACAATAACACAGGACATTTTCGTAAGGGAAAGGACACCTGTCCTATTTCTTGCTCCCTCGATTTTCCCTTTCAATATGTTACATCAATTACACTAAAATATTTTAGTGTAATTGATTTTCCCTTTCAATATGTTACATCAATTACACTAAAATATTTTGCAACATGAAATATAATACAGAATTTCACAAACGACTTCTATTAAGACGATACTGAACTGATGAGGTTTCTGACCTAGCGAATACTGTTTATTGCACAGTGGTCAACTTGCCAACAGTGTGTAACCCACTGAACTTTACACCAACAGCGCAGCCAAGATACGGAACCATACTGCTACAGCTGACCCGAGATGGTGCTTTTAGTACAGTGTGGCTTTAACACTTAATGCACTCTTAGTATTATTTTAGAAATCATGCTTCAATTATGTTGTGGTCTTATGTGAATTATTCTGTTGTTGGTCTACTAATCCCAGTTCTATCATGGCATCGGGGCCCTTGACGTCATTCAGTAACTGAACTCACGCTCACAGAAGACGGATTAGCCATCATTTTTTTGTTCTTTGCCTTTTGTTGATCTTTGGTCAGTGTATTTCCAGAGGCCCAATGTGCTTTTTTAAAAACTTTACTACAGTCAAACCTGTCTATAGCGACCGCCCAAGGGAAACACAAAAAGTGGTCTTTATAGACAGGTGGTCTTTGTAGACAGGTTCCTTTAGTACATGTACATGTTTCAATGAGAAACCATTTTCAAGGGAAACAAAAAATGTGGTCTTTGTAGACAGGTGGTCTTTGTAGACAGGTGGTCACTAAAGCAGGTTTGACTGTATATTGTTTTTTTTTCTTGTATATGTACAATTTTGTATATTTTTGTCTTTATTAGACGTGCCGCTTTATGGCGAATTAGGAAGAGAGGAAATACCATCTCACCGCTCTCATGAAGATTGAAGATTTGTGTATGCGCAGCAAACTGTCTGCAATATGTTGTCTTTAGTTAGCAAGGAAATCGCCCATTTTTATGAAAACCTGAAATTGAGCACAGTGGAGGAGGTTTGGGCCTTAAGCCGTGGCGCCATTATCAGGACCGTGGTGAATCTTGTTTGTTTATTTGTTTGTTTGTTTTCCGAAATCCATATAGGCCTATACATACAGGTTTTAAAAACATACATAAAAGACACAAAAATTAAGTGATAAGAAAGTAAGTAAATGTGCAAAGTATAGACAAACGGTTGGATAGCCCATTTCAGGAACATTTTCAAAATGGTCCTGTTCTTCCATGTTTTCTATGTTTAAAAGGCGCCAATTTTCAGTTCACCTTCAATCTCCTCTCACTCTAGTATAAGTCTCTAGAATTCCCCCATTGACCTTTCTCTCCATTGCTCACTGAAATTCCCTAATTTTTCCCTCACTTCCCTCATTTTTCCCTCACTTCCCTTGCCTCTCACTCTCTTTCTTTCCTGTCATTCTCTTCTTGTGTTTAATTTTTCTCTCTCACACATACAAACACGCACAATCTCTAACACACACACACACTCACACAAATTTCTCTCTCTCTTTGTCTATCTCTCTCTCGCTCTTTGTCTACCTATCTCCCTCTTTTTTTTTCTCTCTCTCTCTATTTTCTGCTCTTTCTTTGAATCTCTAGATATTGATATGTGTCTAAACCGTTGCAATAATTGGATTCATACGAAAATTCAAACTACAAACTAACATCTTAATACTTTCCAGAGTTTCATTTTTTTGTAAATCATTACTTTATTATTCATTACTTTCTGAATTCAGTGTTCGAAATATAATTTTCACACTAAATATTTCATTTCGTCATCTTATGATAATTTATTTAGTTGGTGAAGAGGAGGAGGTTGGGTGAGAGCCAGCCCCTGCTGGTCACCTTACCGCTGGTGGCGGAGCTGAGGATAGAGCTGTAGACGGAAGATGGGGACATGCTTGGGCTGGCGGCAAGGATAAGAGCAGCGACTCCTGAGATGCAGAGAAAAAATATAGGCATCACAACTACAAATACTCAATCAAAGTTTGGGGTACAGTGACCAGTAATGACAATTTTGAAGAAAGGAAATATCACATATTACATTTTACGGTGTTTTTGTTGGTGGATTTAAAACCAGGAATAGTTATATTTAACGGTCTAAACGGTGCAGTTGTAGATTGTTACATCACTGATGTTGTCTTTTTATTTTATTTTGTTACAACCACTACTTAATGATACTCGATTGTTACAACCTTATTGATTTATTTGAAAACACCTGGGTACTAACAAAAAAGTAATGCGTATGTTGGTTAGTCCTTGCAGTGTTTGCACTGGTTGTTTTCAATTCACTATATGTAAGATATCAATCTCACGGGGCGTGTCAAAGACAACGACAGTCGCTGATGCGCAGTCCCACTTCTGCGAAATGGCGCCCCGCGTGCAACATACTTCATGCACGTATTTTTTTTTCAAGAGTGGGAACTTTCTTAGTTTGTTCTCCATGTAATTTCGGTAATACTAGAGGAGGTGATGTATTTGTATTAATAATGATCAGTAATACGTTAAGCATTTGCTCTTTTCCTCCAAGTTGTAATAATAACAGTCTTTGACATTGTTAAAGATATCAGCAAGGAATCATCATCAAAGACGACATACCTGAGACGTGTGGGCAGGCCATGGAGGTACCGCTGATGGTGCTGGTAGCACTGTCAGATCCCTTCCAGGCGGAGGTGATGTCAACTCCGGGTCCGAAGATGTTGAGGCAGGAGCCATAGTTGGAGAAGTAGGCACGGGCATCGGTGTCATCGGTGGCACCAACGGTCAGGGCCTGGATGTTGGGGATACCATGGATGATACTTCGTATATCAAAAGTGAACTAAAGATTGATAATAATTGGGTTTTCTTTACTCAGGGTAGCCACTTCGGTATTGATACTGCTCTTCCTACGGACCCTGCATTCATTATCACCATAGCATTTACAGCAAGTGGAAAGTGGCAAACGTGGATTAATGTCTTGCCAAATGACGTAAGTAATAGTCAATTGAATGAACCACTATACGAACAATAACGCTAGATGTGAATATGATGAGTATTTTCATAGCTTAAGAAAACAAAGCCTAAGGGAGTAATATCTTACAATAAATCATCTATGTGTTTGAGAACTGTCATGAAGAGTTGAAAGATTAGGAAACTTACATATCCAGACCTGGCTGGAGAGGTTCCGCAAGCATCCTCATCACTGTTACCAGCGGCGACAGAGACGGTAAAGCCAGCATCGTACATGCGCTTGACGGCAGCATCGGTAGTGCTGGAGGCACCACCTCCGAGAGACATGGAGACAACTGCTGGACGACGACCGTTAGAGACAACCCAGTCCATTCCTGCAAAGACCGTAAACGCATTTTTGAAATGGTAATAAGGATAATAATGATCGGATTTATAAAGTGCCTTTTCCAGAGGATACAAGGCACTGTCCCTAATTATTCTATGAATAAATTAAGAAGAACGGTGGATGTATGTTTTTAGATGTTTTTTGAAAAAATCAAGAGAAGTACTTTTTCTTTAATAGAAATGCGGGAAGTTTGTTTCATAGGCGTGGGGCAACGGAAACCAAACAGATGATTCAAAGAGAAATTAAGCAGTTTAACTATGTTCCTTTCTTAATTCATAAGAGGCAACTCTTGGATTTGGTGCATTTTTTAAATTCTTATAACCTTGGTGACGACCGCTCGGGACAAATCAGTTCATATTCGTTTGATGGGACCTCAGCCCACTGATGAAATTGTTGCCCTACACCTGTGATCGTGAAACAATTTGAATGAATGTGACGATAGTCTTTTCGATGTCAAGTTAGGAGCTTCTTGATACCACACTACAAACTTTGATATGACGTCATATTTCGTAGGAATACATAATTACCGTCGATGATTCCAGAGTTGGATCCGGATCCGAGACATCCAAGAACACGGATTCCGTAGATGTTGGCGTTCTTGGCGACTCCGTAGTTGGTTCCAGCGACGGTTCCAGCGCAGTGGGTACCGTGACCGTTGCAGTCAACTCCCTGTAAGATGGGAAAAGTAAAAGGAGACTGGTAGTGCTCTTTTCTCTAGATACATCGGGGATTTGTGGAACGTCTTTAGATGTGGCTTTGGATGAAACACCCTATTTCAGACTTTTGTTGACCTAACTCAAACTGTTGTTCTCAAATTTGTAATTTTACAACCTATATGTAGGCCTTGGATCGGCTGCTTACGGTACACGAACGATCTTGATGATGTTATGTGATCGTCTTTATTTGCATATTGTAAAATTGTACAGCTTTTGTTAGAGAATTTGAATACATGAGAACCTTTTCTGAGAGGGGCTTTTGAAAATTGCGGATTTAGCCCAAGCGCCCCACTGCTCTGAGATGTTCTATAGCATTTGATTCTGACCTGTCAAAGGCACTCATGGGTAGTAGCGGATAAATTCGGTTCCTTATGTTCATTCACAGGCTTTTTTAAAAATTGATATATGACCTTACGTTGTTGTTTCCGACGGCATCGTATGCGGCGACAGCACGACCTCCGAAGTCGTTGTGGGTGGGCCACACACCGGTGTCGACCACGTATACGTTCACACCAGCACCAGAGTCTGCAAGTTAGCGAATATGATTTTGTGAGAATACGTGATTCAATATTTTTTTAACCTCACATTTTATGAGACAATTGCACTTTCATTTTCGGAAATACGAACCTCTGGAATAACGAAGCTTCGGAATAATGTACCTTCTAAAAAACGACATGGAACCGATTACAAGAGCTGATTTTTCTAAATCTCTCATTTTTGTTCTCCTTTGATATATATGCTACATTGAAATTCATTCAAGATGATAAAATGATTTAAGATAATCATTTAAAGATACTATGTCCCTTTTGCAGACAACATCAAATTCTGTAGAACTTTGCAGGAATTATGAATATGTTATGTATGTCCTATCTGTGAAATTTAAACGTTAGCAGTGTCCTAATATTCAAATTATGCAAGGAAACCCGTTTACTTGCTAGACTTCACTGTCAGACACTATTGAGTGACTGACTGGCTTTTTCATCTTTGGTAATAACATACATAAAATGAGCTGTAAAGGGTACATGAGCATTTGTCTACATCAATAACCCACTTCTTGTAATGGCCAAAATTAAACTGATTGAATCTTTGCGCAGCATAAAACGTACGACCATTCGGTACAATGGTCTGAAAAATCAGACTATTACTTACTGGCTCTATAGCTCCTAAGTCGATTCGACAACTAATAGTCGTTATTTTCCCACTTAAAGACATTTTCAAGCCCCCTTTTTTTAGGGAAGTTCTAAATTAGTATTGTCTTTCAAATGCCGTTGGAATTTAACCTTTTCATTTTTTGGCCTGCAAATGGGACATAGTACCTTTAAGGTAATACAATTATTTAAGGTGATAACTGAAGTGGTCATCATAGTGTATGATTCCAGTCATGTATGAGTGCAATGGACGGATTGGGCATGCCCTCTAATTTTTAAATTGGGCAAATATGCATAAAACACAGTTGTAATCATCCAATTTTAAAAACTTACTCATTGGGTTGTAGGAGTTATCAAGAGGAAGGTTCCTCTGGTCAATACGGTCAAGACCCCAGGAGGCAACGGCCTGAGTGCGGACAACACCATCCTCCTCAACTTGTACGACTCCATCGAACCTTCGGAGCTATAACAAGATTCAAGATATTTTGTAGAGATCTAAACAAATTATCAAACTGTTTAGTCAATCAGTGGGGCATCTATATTGTTATTGTAATGTTGTTACTTATATAACCATTCATTCTTAGAAAAAAAATGCTCTAAGAGGATCCCTAAAATTGCATGGTAATTAAAAAAACACCAAAACGGATACTTCTATGAATCTTTGAGGAATACAAAAATGTCGCCAAAGGGTCTTTAGTGGTATTGTGGTTCTTTTAAGAACCCCAGTATTATTTGAGGTGAAGGGTGTCTCTTTTTAACCGCATACAAATGGAATTGGAATAGACCCTCTTTGACACTTTGATACTGAGGAAAGTTGGTGGTAAATTCCTTAAGAACCTACTACAAACGTTCCAAGAGAAAACACTCCTCTAAATAATGAACAAGGTTTAAACCCCTGTAAGGTTCTAATATGCAGTATCTTTGAAGAGCGTTGTTTAATGCACATTGATTATTTACGAAGAGTTACATCTATTTTGCTGGTCAAGTTATTCATTTGGGCTGAACTTACGAAATCGATGGTAAATGTTCCAAAGGAAAACCCTCTTTAGGTTCTAAATAAGGGATACGGTTAAGACCTCTGAAAGATTCTAGTATGCGATATATTTTAAGAGCGTTATTTAATGCGCATTAACTAACTACGAACAGTGTCAACTCTAATGCTGGTCAAAACATTCATTGGGAACTAGACAGCTATACTTACGAACTCAACGGCATCTTCGCTGAGCTCGAGTGAGAGGGTCTGCATGTTCTTGAAGGTCTTGAGGACCTTGGCGAGCCTGAAGCGACGGGCAGAGAAAGCTGAAGAAAGACGGGCACCGAACTCAGTCACATCAACGCTGTCCTGAAATGATGTAAATAATAAATGCACATTATTGCAATAGGTTTAAAAGAATGAAGTAGTGGTTCTACATGTTTTTTATATCAAATTGAACATAATTGAAGCACTGCTGAGGCCATTGCTGATTTAAAGTAACATCATTTCATTTGAGAAGAATTGTGCGGGACTTATATTTAGTCGATCTTTTGTGTCATGATAATTTTCGGATGAGAAGTTCAGTGCTCTTCTGGCAGCGGCGAATCTCTCTCAGGGCGACTGTGCCAGGCCTGTATCGATGACACAAAAATCCGCTATGGCCTTTTTGGATCTTGCTCGCTGCGCCTCTCAAAAAGGAGATGCCAAAATTATGTCATTGAAAGCTACACTCCACGATATTAGAGATAACTGAAAATTAAATTTCGTCCATCAAAATATCAATGCTCGATACAAATGTCATTTAAAACTGTGAAGAAGAAAAATCGAATGAATAATATTAAAAAAAGGGAAATTATAACTTACGTCGATCATAACAAGGTACTTGTCCTTGATGGTTTCCTTGGCACGCTGGAGAGGAGCGATACCATAGGCAACAGCCAACAGGGCGGTAAACACGATCAATCCACGCATTTTCTGATATAAGAAATATGTTAAATGTATGGCAAAAAATTATCAATATTTTCAATGCACTGACATTTGTATAAGTCGACAAGAGAAACAATTTTCATGTAGGCATAAATTATGTCTTTTCATTGTAATCAGTTTAATGTAAGAATCATAGCCTTCAGTTTTATGACCAACAGACCTCATGTAATGGAAACGTCTTTATCTTACATTTCCCTCACCCGACGGCTCTCCGAGAGACTAGGGTTTATTTCTTTCTGCGTGAAGACCTGTTCACCCATGGATTGGATTTCCACCAAGTTTCGGGGGTGTTTCACACAGATCCTAAGTTGAACTTATCTCTAAGTTGGACTTAACAATAATGGAAAGCCTTTAGCATCTATGAAAATATTTTGTAAAAGTTATTTTTAAAGGCATAAAATGTTGATTCAAATCGTTCATATTTTCTACTGTAAAGGAGATTTCATGTTCTTGATGTGGAATTTATAAAAAGTCTAAAATATTTGACTGTTCTCTTTTGAAAACATTTTATTTTAATGCTACAAATGGCTCTCCATAATTTTAAGTCTAACTTAGAGTTAAGTTCGACTTAGGATCTTTGTGAAACACCCCCTGGTGTAAGCGAATTGTGACCTACTGCATATCCCCATCTAACTTAAATCAGCCTAGAGAACTTAAACCAAGAAGATAATTGGTAATCAACTTACCATAGGTTTCTGGAGGTACTCTGTCTCTAGGTGTGAAAAACTGGAACCAATGAAGACCCATGTCCAGTCATCTGCTTTTATAGAGGTCCTGGACCAATATAGCCTTATCAGGAGGACTGGCATAGACGTCATAAAAGGATTATGACGAGGACATGTAGATATTAATAATAGGATTACTGAGTTACTGAGTGTCTTGTGCTGTTCCACGTAAGATACTATCTAATATCATACGCACACTAATACTGTAGAATATTTCAATCTAGAACGAATATTTGAAACTAATTTACAAGTTGCCTACTTAACCCCTCTCTCTCTCTCTCTCTCTCTCTCCCTCTCTCCCTCTCCCGCTTCTCCTCCCCCTCTCTCCCTCCCTCTCTATCCATCTCTCTATTGATATCTCTCTCGCTCTTTCACTTGCTCTTTTCGTGATCTTCCTCAACCGTTCATCGTATTTAGTATATTTTACTTTTATATAACTTTGTTAACTTTGAATTTTACATGGATTTATAATTTACAATTATAAAATCATTTTAAATAACGTCTCGTCTATAATTCCTTTTCATTATGACTTTAAACATGTACCTGTTTCCTTGCTTCCCGGTGATGCCCCCCTCCCATCTCTCTTTCTCTCTTTCTCCCCTCCTCCATTACTCTTTTTCACTTGCTCTCATTCTCGTGATCTTTTTCAACCGTTAATCATAGTTTAATTTATCCTCTTCAGTAAATTTTACCTTTATACATTTTGTGTCTTTCTTTTGTAAAAATTTTAACTTAGATTTTAACATGGATTTTCAATTTACAATAATAAATAATTGTAAATCATCCCCTGCCTATATATTACTACCCGGTTAGCCCAACCCTTTTACGTGACCCCTTATTAATATCTCTCAGTCTATACCCAGCTTCTTTGCTCTTATTGACTACCCCCCTCCCTTCTCTGTTTCTGTCATTGTGTGCGCGTCTGTCTCTCGGTATTTACTCAAGTTATACCAGCCATTTGGGTTAATTAATTATATACTTCCGTCTATATGTTTTATTTTAAACTTTTGATATGAGATTATATATTTGCGTATGCTATTAAGATTGTTAATCATTACTACGAGATCATCCATATACATAAGCCGTATACCGATGTCCGTTCTTTAATTCATTAATACACATGACACTATTATGCTCGACGTCTTCCCATCTCGAAGCTTATATTGATTAACATTTTCTGTCCTATTTTTCAAAATGTCACTTTCCTAAACTGTTCACAATGTTTACAATCCAATCCTATTTTTTTCTCACTAATACCTATATAACACTATTCTCTCTTTCTCTCTCTCTTTCTTTCCTTTTAAAATTATTTCCTCTTCCCACGACTCACATCATTATTATTGCAGTCAATGAATAATGTCATGAAGTATACATTTTAAGACCTCGTTATTTCGCATTTCATGATGTTTATGCGTTTATATGCGGTATTACTTGTGGATGTAGGATATGGGGCTGAATATTACAGGTAGATGTGGTGGGTCAATGGTAAAGCAAAGGCCTCGAAAACGGGTGGACTCCAGTTCGAAAGTAATACAATGCGCCAGAACATGAGGTTATATTCCTTGGTTGCTTCCCCATAAGTATAAACTTGCTTTCTTAGCGTTCAGGTTAAGTAAGTCATCAATCAATTTTATCCCAATGAAACAGTTCGCCACAAATCACGATGAGTGAAAATGTCAGCTTGGCCTGTTTTTTGTTGTTGTTTTTTTTTTTTTGGAAACGAATGTTTCTTGATGTTTTTTTCTTCATAGTACATCCTCTATTCCCTGTGTGCTGATCGACCGGGATGAGGGAGACATGCCAGGCCACCCCACCCCCCTGTTTTCCCTTCCCTGTTCCCCTATCTTCGTACCGTACTCTTGCATCATGTATCTTTTTATATTGTGTTAGTTCGTTGGTGTGTGTATTTGTGTGTGTGTTGTTGTACGTGTGTGTACGGGTGTGTGTGTGTGTGTGTGTGTGTTTGTATTTATGAGAGAGAGAGAGAGAAGGAGTTTAAGACACTATTAGTTAGATCATCGACCCAGCAAACTAGTATAAGCCCTTTTTGAAATATGCATTTTCTATCTCGTGTAGACAATGGAATCTGTGCTTGTGTAATACCTACGACTTATACCTCTTCCCACCTCCGTGGGTTTACACTCTTCTACGATATTTTAAAACTTTAAAATGTTAAGAGAGGGTTGGTCGTGACGGAACGATTTTCAATATTTCTCGGAGGGGGGTGAGGGAAGAGATCCCCCAATTAAATATTTTCGGGAGGGGATGTCCCCTCCCGCCCGCAGCCCTTGACTCCAAAACTCAGCGACACTGTCTCACCTAATTCGTATTTTTCCAATCTGCGCATCGTTGTCAGCGCTGATCATGAAGTGAAGTGACGTCACATTCTCAGCAATTCAGAAGCCAGGAAAGGTGAACTCTCTGGTATTACTCACGTCAGGACCCCGTATTACAAAGAGTTGATATCAATCGCAACTTATTTGCGATTGATATCATTTGCAACCATGTACATAAGAGATAGGAGACTGCAAACTTGCGATTGATTTGAGGACTTACGATTGATTTGGATCAATCGTAACTCTTTGTAAGACGGGGCCCAAGGTGTGTGGAATACGGGACACTCTATCAAAACACGTACGAGATACACATGGAGAGAAAGAGAGAGAGAGAGAGAAGGGTGGGGTAAATCGTCTTGACTCACATGGAACAGCAAAAGACACTTAATAACTTAATCCTATTATTAAAATCTAATTATACATGTTATCATAATCCTTTTATGACGTCTATGCCAGCCTTCCTGGTAAGCCCGAATTGGTCCAGGACCTCTATAAAAGCAGATGACTGGACATGGGTCTTCATTGGTTCCAGTATTCACACCAAGAGACAGAGTACCTCCAGACACCTACGGTGAGTTGATAACCAATTACTTTTTGTTAGTTATTCAGGCTGATTAGAGTAGAGGGAGATGGTGGTCAGTTTCCACGTGCAGTGGGTTATAATTTGCTGACACTAGACTTGGTAGAAATACTATTGATGGGTGTACAGGTCTGCACAGAGAAGGAAATACCCCCTAGTCTCTCGGAGAGCTGTCGGGTGAGGGAAATGTAAGATAATTACTTCTTCCATATGGGACGTTTGGTGGAACATTTAGAGCATTACATATAAGGCCTGTTGGTCATAAAACTGAAGGCTATGATTCTTAAGTTAAACTGATCGCAATGAAAAGACAAAATTTATGCCTACATGAAAGTTCTTTCTCTTGTCGACTTATACAAATGACAGTGCATTGAAAGTATTAATAATTTTTGCCATGCATTTCACATATTTCTTATATCAGAAAATGCGTGGATTGATCGTGTTTACCGCCCTGTTGGCTGTTGCCTATGGTATCGCTCCTCTCCAGCGTGCCAAGGAAACCATCAAGGGCAAGTACCTTGTTATGATCGACGTAAGTTATCATTTGATTTCTTTTTAGTGTTCATTTGATTTTTTCATAAATGTTTTTTTCTTTTCATTTCACAGTTGTAAATGACAGCTAATATCGAGCATTGAGATTTGGACAGACGAAATTTTATTTTTCAATTATCTCTAATATCGTGGAGGGTAGCTTTCATTGACATAGTTTTTGGCATCTCCTTTTTGAGAGGCGCAGCGAGCAAGATCCAAATAGGATATCGCGGATTAAGGGAAGTGTACGATCGACACAAAAATTTCCCTTTATTACTAATGTATCACATTTTAGGTATCGTGATTTCCTTCACAAAATTCTGGATCGGCCCCTAAATATAAGTCCCGCACAATTTTTCTCAAATGAAATGATGTTACTTTAAATCAGCAGTGGCCTCAGCAGTGCTTCAATTATGTTCAATTTTATATAAAAACATGTAGAACCACTACTTCATTCAAGCAAACCTATTGAAATATGTGCATATATGTATTTACATCATTTCAGGACAACGTTGATGTGACTGAGTTCGGTGCCCGTCTTTCTTCAGCTTTCTCTGCCCGTCGCTTCAGGCTCGCCAAGGTCCTCAAGACCTTCAAGAACATGCAGACCCTCTCACTCGAGCTCAGCGAAGATGCCGTTGAGTTCGTAAGTATAGCTGTCTGGTCCCATATTAGAACCTTTCAGAGTCTAAACCTTGTTCCCTATTTAGAACCCCCAAGAGGGTTTTCCTCGGAACCATTGTGGTAGGTTCATAAAGAATTTACCTTCAACTTCTCTCAGTACCAATGAGTGGCTAACCTGTCATCGATAGTTTGAAGTCATAATTATTCGGAATTATTCCGGTAGAACAATGAGAGACGAATATGTTATGAAAGGCAAATTACTCCACTGATGCTTCAAGATTTAAACCAAAAAAGTAGTTTGCCTTCAGTCATTTGCATTACGTCCATCAATTCCATTTTACGCGGTTAAAAGTCACCCCCCAATAATGGGGTTCTTAAAAGGGCCACAATACCAATAAAGACCCTTTGGCGACATTTATGTATTCCTTACCTGTAGAACCTCAAAGATTCATAAAAATATGCAATTTTATGGATCCTCTTTATAGAGCCATTTTTCTATGAGTAAATGGTAATTTTAGTATCAAAATTGCAATAGCATCATATAGGCCCCACTGATTGAGTAAACAGTTGATAATTTGTGAGATCTTTACAGAATATCTTGAATCTTGTTATAGCTCCGCAGGTTCGATGGAGTCGTACACGTTGAGGAGGATGGTGTTGTCCGCACTCAGGCCGTCGCCTCATGGGGTCTTGACCGTATTGACCAGAGGAACCTTCCTCTTGATAACTCCTACAACCCAATGAGTAAGATTTTAAAATTGGATGATTTCAACTTCTCTGATTAAAACTAGTTTATGCTTTATTGTTCTATGCCTAGTTGTTCACTTTAAAAACTAGAGGGCGTGTCCAATCCGTTCAGTACACTCATAAATGACTGGAAACACACACTGTGATGACCACTACAGTTATCTCTAAAAAGTTATTGCCTTAAATGAATTTAAATGAAGGAGTAAATCAAATGAGAAGGAAAAAAATGAGAGATTGAAAAGAAATCAGCTCTTATAATCGGTTACGGTCGTGTTTCCGAAGGTTCATCATTCCGAAGCTTCGTTTTTCTGGAAGTTCGTATTTCCGAAAATGAAATGGCAATCTTTTCATAAAATGTCAGAAATTCATACAACTTTGATACAGAGTATTCTCATAACATCATCTTCGCTAACTTGCAGACTCTGGTGCTGGTGTGAACGTGTACGTGGTAGACACCGGTGTGTGGCCCACCCACAACGACTTCGGAGGACGTGCTGTTGCCGCATACGATGCCGTCGGAAACAACAACGTGAGTTCGTAATTTTTTATATCAGTATAAAACAAAAATCCTTTGAATGAACATAAGGAACCAAACTTTATCCATGCAGCACTACCCATAAATGCAATTTACCGGTCGGAAGCAGATGCTTTGAGAATATTCCGAAGAAGAAGTTGACAACGCGCGAAAAAAACCCGATTAAAAAACATCATCAGGATCGTTCATTTATCGTATTAAAGTGTCCGAGACGAAGCCTACATATAGATTGTAAAATTACGAATTTGGGAGCAACAGTTTGGGTTATGACAACAAAAGTCTGAAATAGGGTGTTACATCCCAACACACATATAACGACATTCCACAAATCCCCAATGTATCTAGCGAAAAGAGCACTACCAATCTACTTTTACTTTTCCCATCTTACAGGGAGTTGACTGCAACGGTCACGGTACCCACTGCGCTGGAACCGTCGCTGGAACCAACTACGGAGTCGCCAAGAACGCCAACATCTACGGAATCCGTGTTCTTGGATGTCTCGGATCCGGATCCAACTCTGGAATCATCGACGGTATTTATATTCCTACGTAATATTACGTCACATCAAATTTTGGAGTGTGGTATCAACAAGTTCTTAACTTGACATGGAAAGACTATCTTCACATTCATTCAAATTGTTTCACGATCATAAGTGTACGGCAACAAATTCCATTAGGGGGCTGGGGTCCCATGAAACAAATATTTACTGAATTATCTCAAGCGGCCGTCACCAAAGAGTTGGTGATTATGAACATTAAAAAATCGCCAAATCCAAGGATTGCCTGTCGTGAATTAAGAAAGGAACTCACTTAAACTGATTAACGTCTATCTAAATTATCTGTTTAGTTTTCGTTGTCTCAGGCCTATGGAACAAACTCCCCGCATTTCTAAGAAAAAGCACTTCACTTGACTTTTTCAAAAAATATCTGAAAACATACATTTACCGTTCTTCTTATTCTATTCTAATTAGGGACAGCATCTTGTATCCTCTGAAATCAGCGATATATGAGTCCAAACATTATTTTTGTTATTATCATTTCAAACATGTGTTTACGGTCTTTGCAGGAATGGACTGGGTCGTCTCTAACGGTCGTCGTCCAGCAGTTGTCTCCATGTCTCTCGGAGGTGGTGCCTCCAGCACTACCGATGCTGCCGTCAAGCGCATGTACGATGCTGGCTTTACCGTCTCTGTCGCCGCTGGTAACAGTGATGAGGATGCTTGCGGAACCTCTCCAGCCAGATCTGGATATGTAAGTTTCTTAGTCTTCCAACTCTTCATGACAATTCTCAAACACATAGGCCTAGATGATTTATTGTAAGATGTTGCTTCATTAGGCTTTGTTTGCTTAAGCTATGGAAATATTCACCTTATTTACATCTAGCGTTATTGTTCGTATAGTGGTCCATTCAATTGACTCTCAATCCAAGGGTCGAGATTTCGAATCTCACTAACGACTATTGTCAAGATAATCCTCCACGTTTGCCACTTTCAACCTGTTGTAAATGCTAGGATTATAATAAGTGCAAGGTCAGCAGGAAGAGCAGTATCAATACTGATGTGGCTACCCTGAGTAAATAAAAAACAATCATCCATTTTTAGTTCATTATTGATATACGAAGTACCATTCATGGTATCCCCCAACATCCAGGCCCTAACTGTTGGTGCCACCGATGACACCGATGCCCGTGCCTACTTCTCCAACTATGGCTCCTGCCTCAACATCTTCGGACCTGGAGTTGACATCACCTCCGCCTGGAAGGGATCTGACAGTGCTACCAGCACCATCAGCGGTACCTCCATGGCCTGCCCACACGTCTCAGGTATGTTCAACTCTACACAATTTCTCTTCTGCTGGAGAATACAATAGACAACTTCGAAGTTAGCATATGATACAAAATATAATGACATCCCAATATCCAAAGACCTTGTTAAACCCGGAGTGGTGCCACTTCGCGCATTTAGAAAAATTACTCCCAGAGATAGAGTTGCTTCATGAATAACTTTTGTTTGCCATTTTGAAAAAAGAAAAGATTCCGCCTGTGTATCGTGGACTGTACCATTGTTACAGAAATGAATATTCATGATATTGAATACATAACTTGTATGAGCACCTATCCAATATCTGGGTGTTTACAAATCTAGTATAAAAAAGCCAATGATAATTTGTCTGCTCATGTGCAGATTGTATCTACGACCTGGTTTATTGTTGGAATATTCAGTCGCATTTTCAAAAACTCACAATACACTTTGCACTAGGTAATTTATACGTTTCCCAATAACCTTAGACAATATTTCACACCTATCACATGACCGGTACTCAAGTTCGTCTCTAACATAATTTCGTTTCGCTTGATGTTCCAGGAGTTGCTGCTCTTATCCTTGCCGCCAGCCCAAGCATGTCCCCATCTTCCGTCTACAGCTCTATCCTCAGCTCCGCCACCAGCGGTAAGGTGACCAGCAGGGGCTGGCTCTCACCCAACCTCCTCCTCTTCACCAACTAAATCAAAACAACATTGCTGAAAGGATATTGACATGAAATCGGATGAACGCTGATTTTAGAAGTTGGAAAATGTTTCGCTGTGTAATCAAAGATGAATAAATCGAGAAATAATCAAAGAGAAATGTGTAATGATGACTTTCTTGTGTCACGTCTGCTCAATCAAAGTAAATAAACCAGTGAGAAAATGAAAATACCAAGTATGTATGTGCGTGTGTGTGTGTGTGAGTTTGTGAGGGTGTGTGTGCATGTGTGTGTGTGTGTATGTGGGTGTATGTATGTAGGGGTTTGCGTGTATGTGTGTTTCTTCGGTCTGTGTGTGTTTAAGAGAGAGAGAGAGAGAGAGAGAAAGACAAACAATGAGACAGACACAAACATAAACAGAAACAGAGACGAATTAAGACAGAGACACGAGTATAAAATTACTTTTTGACATTGATAGTAAGTACAGGCGATACTTCGATAAACAATACAACGAATAATTTGAAATAACATATAACTTGATTGATTTGAGTATATAGCAACAAGAACAACTATTCATATTCCAAAACATATACATACTAGGAAATAAGGGTGCAGTTGGGGGTGCAGATTTGCATCCACCTACGCAGTGGGTGCTGCTATTGCAGCAGAATTGTACCTTTATTTCTTGGTGTGTATAGTATAAAAATCACGAATATTTACAGTGATTGAAAATTGGGAGGGCCTATAAAGTATATTTAAAGACAAGTGTAACTGTGCTACACGTATGATTTGAAATCCATTGTAGGCCTACATTTATAAATTAATCAAGCTTCCACATTCTTATTTTGAATTTGAAAACTGCTCTTCGTGAGTAGGCCAAATTCATAAGTCATGGTCTTCCAAACAATTGATGATCAGAATGCCAACACAGGAGTCTAAATAATCCAAGTAATAGTATGTACAATCTATCGTGACCGTGACAGCATGCAAACTTTGCAAAAAACGTCTAAATATCCATATATATATATATATATATATATATATATATATTTGTTTTGGGGGTGCAATCATTTGTAAACAGAATTGTGGTAGCTTATATAGGATGGGGAAAATGATAGACACGTTATACAACGTAGATTACTGCATAGAAAACTCAACTTAATTCCATCGCTTTTACGAATACAAGGCTGTGTCATAATACTTGATTATAATTACAACTTGAATATATATATTTTACAGTTAAAAGTTTGGATTCTTCGTTTGGAAAATCTGTGGCGTATTCACACATTTGGGCGGAATACTCTTTGGGCATTGGAGGGAAAGTTCACCCTGATATCAAGTTGGTTTTAAAAGAAGTTTGTACGTTTATGTTTTGAATTGGGGCAAGGGTTTGTTGTAAGCCCCGTTAATGATCCGCCCCGATCGCAATCAATAGCTTTTCTAGAAAATATTTTAAAGCTCCCTCCAAATTTTTTCTTAATTTCAAATGACTGTAAGCGATGCTTTTATAGAAAATGAATGCAAACAACTCAACCCCCCCCCCCCACATCTATAACATGGACGCAAGGTGAATTTAGAAAAACACAGGACGTGGTAAATAATGGTAAAGGAAACTCTTTTTTGTTGATGTGGTTCTTTTTTGTTGCTTTGTTCTATATTTGTTGCTGTTGTTCTTTTTGTTGATTACTAATTATCGCTCAACCATAGTGCATTATTGTCTCGATACGAAATGATAAAATCTTTAAAAAACCAACTTTCTTTATTATCGTGTTATTGTATAATACAGAGAGATGATGCTACATTTCTTCTTCTTGGGGTTGGGAGTTAGAAGGAAATTTTGAAAGATTATTTAAATATAGATGTAAGTTATTATGTAATTTATTTGCATGTCTGCATTGTTAAGGCGACTCCATCACAAGCATCGCGCATTTAGGGGATCTCGCCTCCTTCTTCCATTTGCAAATGTAAATTAGATTTTATGTTCATTCTGATTATGAAGAGAAAGAACATGTTTATTGTATCTTGAAAAATATAGGTAATGGCCTTAATACTTTAGGGCAACCATTGCTCCCTTCCAAACTAAGTTTGTCTAGCGAGAGTAAAGTGGCCAAGTCGCAAATTTATCAACAAATGTAATATTTGCATTGCTAACTTTGCACCCGTTAGTTTTCAAATCTTCCTAAACTCTCACAACTATCAGATTACGATAAAATACTTTACATTAATTATGTCTTACAACGATCCACAGTCGCAAAAAGTTAAAGTTCCTTTAAAACAGAATACAATACCTGTGGTATCAGACATTCCTGTGGTATTTTGTACGGTAACAATGCGTACCACAGGAAATACCACAGAACCACATGGATACCACAGCCAGCCATTCACATTAACACATTAATATTTGGTACAGTACCACAAAAGTACCCGTTGTATCGGATATTCCTGTAGTATTTTGTGTTGTAACGACAGGTACCACAGGAAATAACACAGGGCATTTTCGTAAGGGAAAGGACATCTGTCCTATTTCTTGCTCCCTCGATTTCCTTTTCAATATGTTACATCAATTACACTAAAATATTTTGCAACATGAAATATAATGCACTATTTCACAAACGACTTCTATTAAGACGATACTGAACTGATGAGGTTTCTGACCTAGCGTATATTGTTTATTGCACAGTGGTCAACTTGCCAACAGTGTGTAACCCACTCAACTTTACACCAACAGCGCAGCCAAGATACGGAACCATACTGCTGCAGCTGACCCGTGATGGTGCTTCTAGTACAGTGTGGCTTTAACACATAATGCACTCTCTAGTATTATTTCAGAAATCATGCTTCAATTATGTTGTGGTCTTATGTGAATTATTCTGTTGTTGGTCTACTAATCCCAGTTCTCTCATGGCATCGGGGCCCTTGACGCCATTCAGTAACTGAACTCACGCTCCATAAATCATACCACTGAAGACGGATTAGTCACCATTTTAACCCATAGAGTCGTTCTTTGCCTTTTGTTGATCTTTGCTCAGTGTATTTCTATAGGCCCAATGTTTTTTTATATGCCATTTATTTTTTGTAAACTTTACTTTATTGTTTTTGTTTCTTGTATATGTACAATAAATTGTGTATATTTTTGTGTCTATATTAGACGTGCCGCTTTATGGCGAATAAAGAAGAGAAGAAATACCATCACATCGCACTCATGAACATTGAATATTTGTATAATGCACAGCATATTGTCTGAAATATACTGTATTTAGTTAGCAAGGAAATCACCCCTTTTGATGGAAATCTAAAATCGAGCACAGTGGAGGAGGTTTGGGCCTTAGCCGTGGCGCCATATAAAAGGCGCCAATTTTCAGTTCACCTTCAATCTCCTCTCCCTGTTTCCCCCGTCATTTACCTCTCACATTGACCTTGCTCTCTATTGCTCAAATTCCCTAATTGTTTTTCCTCTCACTTCCCTTGCCTCTCACTCTCTTTCGTTCCTGTCTTTCTCTTCTTGTGTTTAATTTTTCTCTCTCACACATACAAACACGCACAATCTCCAACACACAAGTCATACTCTCTTTCTCTCTCTGTCTCTTTGTCTATCCCACTCTCTCTCTCTCTCCTTTTCCACCTCTCTCTTTTGCTTTCTCTCTCTCTATCTCCCGATCTCTTTCTTTGAATTTCTAGATATTGACAGGTATCAAAACCGTTGCAATCATTGGATTCATACAAAACTTCAAAATCTAAAGTAACATCTCAATGCTTTCCAGAGTTTTTTTTTTTACTTTTTCGCAATTCATTACTTTATTCATATTCAATTACACATTTCATTTCTGAATTCAGTCGTCGAATTTTAATTTTCACACTAAATATTTCATTTCGTCATCTTATCATGATAATTTATTTAGTTGGTGAAGAGGAGGAGGTTGGGTGAGAGCCAGCCCCTGCTGGTCACCTTACCGCTGGTGGCGGAGCTGAGGATAGAGCTGTAGACGGAAGATGGGGACATGCTTGGGCTGGCGGCAAGGATAAGAGCAGCAACTCCTGGAACATAAAGCGAAACGAAATTATGTTAGAGACCAACATGAGTACCGGTCATGTGATAGGTGTGAAATATTGTCTAAGGTTATTGGGAAACGTATAAATTACCTAGTGCAAAGTGCATTGTGAGTTTTTGAAAATGCGACTGAATATTCCAACAATAAACCAGGTCGTACATACAATCTGCACATGAGCAGACAAATATCATTGGCTTTTTATACTAGATTTGTAAACACCCAGATATTGGATAGGTGCTCATACAAGTTATGTTTTCAATTTCATGAATATTCATTTCTGTAACAATGGTACGATCCACGATACACAGGCGGAATCTTTTCTTTTTTTCAAAATGGCAAAGAAAATTTATTCATGAAGCAACTCTATCTCTGGGAGTAATTTTTCTAAATGCGCGAAGTGGCACCACTCTGGGTTTAACAAGGTCTTTGGATATTGGGATGTCATTATATTTTGTATCATATGCTAACTTCGTCTATTGTATTCTCCAGCAGAAGAGAAATTGTGTAGAGTTGAACATACCTGAGACGTGTGGGCAGGCCATGGAGGTACCGCTGATGGTGCTGGTGGCACTGTCAGATCCCTTCCAGGCGGAGGTGATGTCAACTCCAGGTCCGAAGATGTTGAGGCAGGAGCCATAGTTGGAGAAGTAGGCACGGGCATCGGTGTCATCGGTGGCACCAACGGTCAGGGCCTAAATTATAAAATAAATATGAACGAAACACATACAGTTATACCATTCGAAATTCATACTTCCAAACCATTGATACACCATCTGAATAATCTCTGAATTTTCTTCCAAGCACTGTCTTATTGTGATAAAGGTAATTGATTTAGAGTTGACTTCAAGCCCCATAACATCCTAAAATGTTACAAATTTACAACATGATTGCAAGAACTTTGGAGAATTAATTTAAGGGAAATTCAATACCCTGTTGTATTGCATGGGAAATTCATGTTCGGATCACATGATAATAATAATAATAATAAATTTATTTACCCAGGCAAGGAAGCCTTATCAGCATCAATGCGGTTCTCCCTGAGGACCCTGCCAATATTTTTACCCAGCAGGTACTCATTTACACCTGGGCCGAGAGTAGCAAAAATATGTATTAATTGCCTTGCCAATGAACATTAGTACCGTTAGTTGTGGTTCGAACCCTCAACCCTTGGATTGAGAGTCATGTGAATGAACCACTCCACCACTCCACTGTATTACGTCATGGCATTGTTCAAAAAATTAAAGTGACGCACAAAGCTATTGAAAGGGATTCATATTGATATTTCGAAGGTATCTGAGATCGTATGCAACTGAATATTGGCTTCATCTTGTCTGTTACTTTTAATACGCATCTGTACTTCATTCAGTGCCGCATTGAATGTTACGTACAGAACATGCTTCCACTGCAGAAACTAATATCTGTGACGATACTTACATATCCAGACCTGGCTGGAGAGGTTCCGCAAGCATCCTCATCGCTGTTACCAGCGGCGACGGAGACGGTGAAGCCAGCATCGTACATGCGCTTGACGGCAGCATCGGTAGTGCTGGAGGCTCCTCCTCCGAGAGACATGGAGACAACTGCTGGACGACGACCGTTGGAGACAACCCAGTCCATTCCTGCACAAACAAAAGCAATCGTGTTTAACCTAGGAATATAGGCCCAGTGTTTTATTTGGATTTAGGTACATGATCAACCGTTCTTTCAGTGGTCTTGGTGTTACAATTTTATGGAGACGAGCCTTTATTTTTTTATTCCAGTAGGATCTCAGGGAACACAAAACGTCCTTGAAAGACGTATCAGGACGATTTTGCGAATATCTTCAGTACGTTGTGTGCTTGCTAGGCTAGGAAAATTTTGTTGTACTTGTTACATATTCTGATTAAAATGAAAGATCTGGAGCTTTGTGAAGACAGTTTCGCTACATGTTACTGTATCATTGGTTTTTAACCTAGAAAGGTAGTGTTAGATTAGGTACAGGGTACCTTCAATGGTCTTTGCCTAAATTTGACCAGACTTTAGAATTTAATTCCCGTAAAATCTGCTTGGTTTTTAATTTGTCACATGATCCGTTTAAAATGAACCTTTAAAACTTTTTTTAAATCAAAGTAGAGTAGATACCGTCGATGATGCCAGAGTTGGATCCGGATCCAAGACATCCGAGAACACGGATTCCGTAGATGTTGGCGTTCTTGGCGACTCCGTAGTTGGTTCCAGCGACGGTTCCAGCGCAATGGGTACCGTGACCGTTGCAGTCAACTCCTGTAAGATGGGAAAGAAGAAAAATGACAGATAGTACTCTTTTCGCTAGACACATTTGGGATTTGTGGAACGTTGTTACAGGGATTCGGGATATAACACCCCATTCAGACTTTTGTTGTCAGAACTCAAATTTGTAATTTTACAATTTACATGTAGACCTAGCCTCAGCCCCTTACGATAAAAAAAAACGATCTTGATGATGTTATTCTATCAGGTTTTTTTCGCGCGTTGTCAACTTCTTAAATAAGCTGTTAGACAATTATTTTGAATAAATGAGAACCATTTTTTAGAGGGGCTTGTAAAATTGCACCCACTGCTCTTCTTCGGAATATTCTCATAGCATCTGCTTCTGACCGGTAAATTGCATTTATGGGTAGTGCTGCATGAATACAAGTTGGTTCCTTATGTTCTTTTAAAAGATTTTTGTTTCATATTGATATAGGCCTATGAACTTACGTTGTTGTTTCCGACGGCATCGTATGCGGCGAAAGCACGACCTCCGAAGTCGTTGTGGGTGGGCCACACACCGGTGTCGACCACGTACACGTTCACACCAGCACCAGAGTCTGCAAGTTATCGAAGATGATTTTGTGAGAATACTTTGTATATCAATGCTGTCTGAATGTATGACATTTTATGAGACGATTGCCCTTTGATTATCGGAAGTACGAACCTTAGGAAAAACGAAGCTTCGGAATGATGAACCTTCGGAAAAACGACCGTAACCGATTATAAGAGCTGATTTCTTCTCTATTTTTCTCTCATTTGATATAATGCTACATTTTAATTCATTTAAGATATTAAACAAAATTAAAGATAACTGTAGTGCATGGTCAGCATATAGTGTGTGGTTCCAGCCATGTATGAGTGTAATGAACGGATTGGACACGCTCTCTATTTTTTTAAGTGAGCAACTTGGCATAGAACAATAAAGCATAAACTAGTTTTAATCAGAGAAGTTGAAAACATCCAATTTTAAATTCTTACTCATTGGGTTGTAGGAGTTATCAAGAGGAAGGTTCCTCTGGTCAATACGGTCAAGACCCCATGAGGCGACGGCCTGAGTGCGGACAACACCATCCTCCTCAACATGTACGACTCCATCGAACCTGCGGAGCTGTAAAAGTCATAGAAATAGGTTGATAATTATTCACGAATGATCCCATCAAAAACTAGAAAAAACAATTTAAAAAAACAGCAAAGTGTCTATTGGCATACCAATATGATAATGAAAATAACAGTTATGTTTTTATTACTTGAAGTATTACAAAGTGAATTCATTGACATGCATGACAAGAGAGGGGTTTAACCCTTTCCCACAAATTTGAATTTGTTCATCCAGGCTACGGGGTGCTCAAAGCGCCTTCAAGGTATTTACTATTACTTTGGTGGATTTATTCGAGCTGACGGAAAGTGCTGAAAGTATTCAAGGTATTATTTCTTCCAAGGTACTCATCTACTGCACCTGGGTTGAGAGTGGCAAATTTTGATTGTTTGTAACTTACGAACTCGACGGCATCCTCGCTGAGCTCGAGAGAGAGGGTCTTCATGTTCTTGAAGGTCTTGAGGACCTTGGCAAGCCTGAAGCGACGGGCAGAGAAAGCATCCTTGAGACGGCTACCGAAGTCATTCACGTCGAGACTATCCTGATGTCAGAAAAGTAAAAGAGGGGGTGAAAATTACACTGTGTTATGAATATGCATAGATCTATGTGCCATGTTTTTAATATTCATGACTTCTGGTTAAATGGAAATCTTTGTAACGCAGTTGATGAGACTGGAGAAGGCAAAGATGAGACCAATCATGATAAACCTTTTCTGGTTTATTTTTCCCTCTTAAATGTTCATTGTTTGAGTGATTAATTTGATGTTCTCGGGTAACGGGTGTGATTAATTTTAACAGGTTTAAATATCAGAATTTATACAGGTTTAAAAATGATTAGTTATATTAAGAGGCCTACAGACATCTATAATATTTGATGGACTGTATATATGAAAAGGACTAGTGCATGGCTCGAAACGATCGATATAAATTGGACTGGAATTTGACGACTAATTAGTCAATTAATCAACTTGAATTGCTTTACTGAAAGAAAAGTTTGTTTCAACTGTCAAATATTAGAAAAGATAGACCTACATTAGAGACTCCACATTTAACCCCCAATAAAAAAACATTTATATATATATATATAACGATCACATGCAATTTATAGAGATAGAAGAATAAAAGTAAAATTAATATTAAAATAGAAATAAAAGAAAGAAAGAGATGGAAATATAGAAGGGCGAGAGAGGAATACACGAAGAAAAAAAAGAGAACAAAAGTCTTAACTTACGTCGATCATAACAAGGTACTTGCCCTTGATGGTTTCCTTGGCACGCTGGAGAGGAGCGATACCATAGGCAACAGCCAACAGGGCGGTAAACACGATCAATCCACGCATTTTCTGAAATAAAAATAAAAATACCTCACGTTCTATAATATAATTAATATTCGAATTTGTTTTTTGGTATACAAGTTAACCCTTTTTAGCACCTTTTCTACATTTTTTTTTTTTTTTGGGGGACAGGCTGGTTTTGGTATTGTTATGGGATCACACTTCAATGCTAAAAGAATACATGGTTCATCCAAGATATTTGTAAACCCAATCTCCATTACGGTTTAAACTGTATAAAATGAGATCTAAATAATATATAGATATAGTATAGGCCTATATACATATGTATTACAATGAATAATAACTTGCTCTGCATAAGAATTATGTTATTAAGTCTTTGATACAATGAATATTGTTTTATTTTCCTAGAAGAACCATTTGAACATATTAAAACTGTATAGCAAAAGAGGAGTACAAACATAATTTTGTAAGTAGTTGCCAACCAAAGGAGGATAAAGTGGAACATCTTCCTTCAACAACAATTATTTTTAAGTCTTAAAACGGTATTACAACTCGACTTCACCAAGTAAACGCCATTCAAATGTTGAAGTGTAAGAAACGAATATACTCACGGTTTTGATGTCTTCTTTGCTGAACACAAACTGGAACAGATGCTGAAACCCTTCGGGTCTACCCCTTTTATAGTTTCTACAGACGTACGGAACTTCTGCACGTGTCTTATCAGTCTGGTTTCATACGTCATAATCACTTGGCTCTCTTTTGTTTTAAGGAGTTCGTATTTGCACAACGTATATTCGATATATTTTCGGACGCGCTTATCCGTCACAGTTGGTGACTTTCCTACAGGGCTTATGGGTAAAGTGTACATAAAAGTGTTTTTTTTCTTTTCTACATTGAATGCTCAAATCCAATGGATAAACTAAATTAATCTTTAAAAAAATTATTATATTGATTTGATTTTATTTTATTTCTGCATTTTTCCAAATATAATATAACTGAATTACAAAGAACATATAAATGTAAGGTATAATACAACATATACGAACAATAATTACTTCATGTCAAAATGTTTTTTTTTAACATCTTTTTTTCATGTGTACATAAAATAACGAAACTTAATATTTCCATAACACATTATCATAAATTTGAAGTATTATACGAACAATTTGTTGAAAAAGTGCAGAAGACCGCAATCATAAGCGATGCTTGACGAGGAAGCCGGCCTCAAAAAAAAAAAAATCTTAAGGTAAAACTTATAATGAAAAAGTGTTTAAACATTTGTGTATGAGCTTGTGAGTGTGTTGTGTAAGTGTATATTATGTGTGTGTGTGTGTGCGTGCGTTTGTGTGTGTGTGCGTGCGTGTGTGCGTGTGTATGTGTGGGTATGTATAAGAGTGTGCGTGTATGTGTGTGTTTCTTCGGTCTGTGTGTGTTTAAGAGAGAGAGAGAGAGAGAAGAGAGAGAAAGACAGACAGATAGAGGGACACAAACACAAACAGAAACAGAGACGAATTAAGACAGAGACACGAGTATAAAATCACGCTTTGACATTGATAGTAAGTACAGGCGATACTTCAATAAACAATAAAACGAATAATTTGAAATAACATATAACTTGATTGATTTGAGTATATAGCAACACGAACAACTATTCATATTCCAAAACATATACATACTAAGAAATAAAGGTGCAATTGGGGTGCAGATTTGCATCCACCTACGCAGCGGGTGCTGCTATTGCAGCAGAATTGTACCTATATTTCTTAGTGTGTATAGTATAGAAATCACGAATATTTACAGTGATTGAAAATTAGGAGGGCCTATAAAGTATATTTAAATGCAAGTGTAACTGTGTAACAAGTATGATTTGAAATCCATTGTAGGCCTACATTGCAACTTTCATTATTTTGAATTTCAAAACTTCTCTTCGTGAGTAGGCCAAATTCATAAGTCGCGGTCTTCCAAACAATTGGTGTTTATTCTACTATTAGGTATGTGTTCCCTTGACCAGCACGAAACACATCCCTTTTTTTTGTACACCTGTATACAGAAAAATTCTCGTTTCACATTCCCAACGGCTATACGGTCCACGAGACGGATAGCCCTTCGAGACGACAGCGCACGAGATGGACGGTCCTACGAGACCGACAAGCCACCACACTGATATTGGCGGACTGACGGGCATTCTAAAAGTTGTTTGATGGTTTGTGAGACCGACAGTCCAGAACACCGACATGTTGTTCACGTTGGCCTGCTGACAACTTTTTCTGAAGGTTGGAGGTGTCGATCTACGGGGATGTTCCATTGTTCAAAGTTCCTCTCTCTTAAAAACGTCCTTTCCTACGCCATACAAACAACGTAGACACTACCTTGGTATTCGTATTAGTAGCCCAATCTCATAAGCAGATCCATTTTGACATTGTTAGAGCAGAGACATATCTAGTTACAGTTTGATGATCACAAGCACTATCATGAATGCCAACACAGGAGTCTAAATAATCCAAGTAATAGTATGTACAATCTATCGTGACCGTGACAGCATGCAAACTTTGCAAAAAACGTCTAAATAACCTATATATATATACATATGTATATATATTTTGGGGGTGCAATCATTTGTAAACAGAATTGTGGTAGCTTATATAGGATGGGGAAAATGATAGACACCAGAGGCTGCCCTCCCGGGGGGGGGGGGGCCGGGGGCACAGTGCCCCACTTTTTCAAGCACCCGAAAAGTGCCCCTTTTTACATAGGACAAGTGCCCTTTTACTTTGACAAGTGCCCTTTTACTTTGACAAGTGCCCCTATTATTTGTAAAAGTGCCCCTTCCCTTTTCAACTCTGATAAGTGCCCCTTTTATTTGGACACGTGCCCTTTTACTTCGACAAGTTCCCATTTTCCCTTGCAATAAGTGTCCATTTTCAATTCTCATAAGTGCCCCTTTTCAGGTACGAGAAGTGCCTCTTTTCACTTTTGATAAGTGCCCCCTCCACCTCTGATAATTGCCCTATTCAAATCTGAGAGGTGCCTCTTTCACCTTGACAAGTGCCCCTTTTCCTTTGTAAGAAGTGCCCATTCCCTTTTAATAACTACCCCATTTTAACTCGGATAAGCGTGCGTTATATTTTCACATGTGCCCCTTTCCTTTATGATAAGTGCCCCTTTTCCTAATGATAAGTGCCCCATTAAAAAAGAGCCCCTTCCCCTTCTCATAAGTGCCCCTTCTCTGGTAAATGACCCTTTTCAGGTACGAGAAGTTACTGTTTTTCACTTCAAATAAGTGCCTCTTCACCTCCGATAAATGCCCCTGTTTCATTCACATAAGTGCCCCTTTTCATATCTGGTCATTGCCCCTTTTCAGGTGCGATAAGTGCCTCTTTTCACCCCTGATAATTTCCCTTTTAACAATGATAGTGCCCCTTTTCCTTTCTAATAAGGGACCTATCTTTTCATAAATGCCCCTTTTCACCTCTTATAAATGCCCCTATCAAAATCTGATGGGGCCCTTTTCCGTCGACAAATGCCCATTTCCTATTCTCATGACTGACTTTGTTCATCCCTGGTGAGTGCCTCTTTTGAGGGTGTAAGAAGTTCCCATTTTCACCTCTGATAATTACTCTTTGTACTTTGACACATGCTCCTTTTCTTTTCTGATAAGTGTCCCCTTTTCCTCTCATCATTAAACGCGCCCCTAAGTTCAAGCGACTAAGAGCAATTTCCCAAAGCTCGCTCGCTACGCTCGCACGCATCTATAGATGATATAGTTATGTTACTTATCAAAGTTCTTTTCAGTCTTCCGTTATGAGAATGTGCTTATAACCCCATCAGGATTGGGTTTATTCCTCTTTATAAGATGTAATTTTTCGCGCTGCATGCGACCTAACAAATCTTTTTTTCCTGCTCGCTTCGCTCGCTCGCAAATAAATGTTCAGACCATCACACCCAACTGCAAGCATGATGCTTAAGCAATATCTTGTATGGTGTATAAAGTGAAACAAATATTGAAATCATCCCTGATAATGTAATCACAATGTAGGGGTATATACCAATGTCTACAAAATTGTATATTTTCGCCTTGAGATTTCCCTTTGTAGGTGCCCTTTTTTCCAGAGAGTGCCCTTTTTTCTTGGTGCCCCCCCCCCCTCCACTTTGGAAGTCGCTCGGCCGCCCCTGATAGACACGTTATACAACGTAGATTACTGCATAGAAAACTCAACTTAATTCCATCGCTTTTACGAATACAAGGCTGTGTCATAATACTTGAATACAATTACAACTTGAATATATATATTTTACAGTTAAAAGTTTGGATTCTTCGTTTGGAAAATCTGTGGCGTATTCACACGTTTGGGCGGAATACTCTTTGGGCTTTGGAGGGTAAGTTCACCCTGATATCAAGTTGGTTTTAATAAAAGTTTGTACGTTTATGTTTTAAATTGGGGCAAGGGTTTGTTGTAAGCCCCGTTAATGATCCGCCCCGATAGCAATCAATAGCCTTTCTAGAAAATATTTTAAAGCTCCCTCCAATTTTTTTCTTAATTTCAAATGACTGTAAGCGATGCTTTTATAGAAAATGAATGCAAACAACTCAATCCCCCCCCCCATCTATAACATGGACGCAAGATGAATATAGAAAAACACAGGACGTGGTAAATAATGGTAAAGGAAACTCTTTTTTGTTGATGTGGTTCTTTTTTGTTGCTTTGTTCTATATTTGTTGCTGTTGTTCTTTTTGTTACTTTTTGTTTGTATCGCCTTTTCAATGTTACTATTACTGATAATCGCTTAACCTTAATGCATTATTGTCTCGATACGAAATGATAAAATCTTTATAAAAAAAAAACTTTTATTATCGTGTTATTGTATAATACAGAGAGAGATGATGCTACATTTTTTCTTCTTCTTGGGGTTGGGAGTTAGAAGGAAATTTTGAAAGATTATTAAAATGTAGATGTAAGTTATTATGTAATTTGCATGGCTGCATTGTCAAGGCGAGTCCATCACAAGCATCGCGCATTCAGGGGATCTCGCCTCCTTCTTCCATTTGTAAATATAAATTAGATTTTATGTTCATTCTGATTATGAAGAGAAAGTACATGTTAATTGTATCTTGAAAAATATAGGTAATAGCCTTAATACTTTAGGGCAACCATTGCTCCCTTCCAACAGTTTGTCTAGCGAGAGTAAAGTGGCCAAGTCACAAATTTATCAACAAATGTAATATTTGCATTGCTAACTTTGCACCCGTAAGTTTTCGAATCTTCCTACAATCTCACAACTGTCAGATTACAATAAAACACTTTACATTAATTAAATCTTACAACGATCCAAAGTCGCAAAAAGTTAAAGTTCCTTTAAAACAGAATATAATACCTGTGGTATCAGACATTCCTGTGGTATTTTGTACGGTAACAATGCGTACCACAGGAAATACCGCATAACCACATGGATACCACAGCCAGCCATTCACATTAACACATTAATATTTTGTACAGAACCACAAAAGTACCCGTTGTATCGGATATTCATGTAGTATTTTGTGTTGTAACGACAGGTACCACAGGAAAATAACACGGGGCATTTTCGTAAGGGAAAGGACATCCGTCCTATTTCTTGCTCCCTCGATTTTCCCTTTCAATATGTTACATCAATTACACTAAAATATTTTGCAACATGAAATATAATACAGAATTTCACAAACGACTTCTATTAAGACGATACTGAACTGATGAGGTTTCTGACCTAGCGTATACTGTTTATTGCACAGTGGTCAACTTGCTAACAGTGTGTAACCCACTGAACTTTACACCAACATCGCAGCCAAGATACGGAACCATACTGCCACAGCTGACCCGAGATGGTGCTTCTAGTACAGTGTGGCTTTAACACATAATGCACTCTCTAGTATTATTTCAGAAATCATGCTTCAATCATGGTGTGGTCTTATGTGAATTATTCAGTTGTTGGTCTACTAAGCCCAGTTCTCTCATGGCATCGGGGCCCTTGACGCCATTCAGTAACTGAACTCACGCTCCATAAATCATACCACTGAAGACGGATTAATCACCATTTTAGCCCATAGAGTCGTTCTTTGCCTTTTGTTGATCTTTGCTCAGTGTATTTCTATAGGCCCAATGTATTTTTTTATATGCCATTTATTTTTTGTAAACTTTACTTTATTGTTTTTGTTTCTTGTATATGTACAATAAATTGTGTATATTTTTGTGTCTATATTAGACGTGCCGCTTTATGGCGAATAAAGAAGAGAAGAAATACCATCTCATCGCACTCATGAACATTTAATATTTGTATAATACACAGCATATTGTCTGAAACATACTGTATTTAGTTAGCAAGGAAATCACCCCTTTTGATGAAAAGCTAAAATCGAGCACAGTGGAGAAGGTTTGGACCTTAACCGTGGCGCCATATAAAAGGCGCCAATTTTCATTTCACCTTCAATCTCCTCTCACTCTATAATTCTCTAGAATTCCCTGTTTCTCCTCGTCATTTACCTCTCACATTGACCTTGCTCTCTATTGCTCAAATTCCCTAATTTGTTCCCTCTCACTTCCCTTGCCTCTCACTCTCTTTCTTTCCTGCCATTCTCTTCATGTGTTTCATTTTTCTCTCTCACGCACACTCACACGTATATACTCTTTCTTTCTCTCTCTCTCTCTCTCTTTCTCTCTCTCTCATTTAATCATTGGATTCATATAGAAATTCAAATTACAAAGTAACATCTCAATGCTTTCCAGATTTTTTTTTTACTTTTTCGCAATTCATTACTTTATTCATATTCAATTACACATTTTATTTCTGAATTCAGTCGTCGAATTAAAATTAATTTTCACACTAAATATTTCATTTCGTCATCTTATCATGATAATTTATTTAGTTGGTGAAGAGGAGGAGGTTGGGTGAGAGCCAGCCCCTGCTGGTCACCTTACCGCTGGTGGCGGAGCTGAGGATAGAGCTGTAGACGGAAGATGGGGACATGCTTGGGCTGGCGGCAAGGATAAGAGCAGCAACTCCTGGAACATAAAGCGAAACGAAATTATGTTAGAGACCAACATGAGTACCGGTCATGTGATAGGTGTGAAATATTGTCTAAGGTTATTGGGAAACATATAAATTACCAAGTGCAAAGTGCATTGTGAGTTTTTGAAAATGCGACTGAATATTTCAACAATTAACCAGGTCGTACATACAATCTGCACATGAGCAGACAAATATCATTGGCTTTTTTATACTAGATTTGTAAACACCCAGATATTGGATAGGTGCTCATACAAGTTATGTTTTCAATTTCATGAATATTCATTTCTGTAACAATGGTACAGTCCAAGATACATAGGCGGAATCTTTTCTTTTTTCAAAATGGCAAACAAAAGTTATTCATGAAGCAACTCTATCTCTGGGAGTAATTTTTCTAAATGCGCGAAGTGGCACCACTCCGGGTTTAACAAGGTCTTTGGATATTGGGATGTCATTATATTTTGTATCATATGCTAACTTCGAAGTTGTCTATTGTATTCTCCAGCAGAAGAGAAATTGTGTAGAGTTGAACATACCTGAGACGTGTGGGCAGGCCATGGAGGTACCGCTGATGGTGCTGGTGGCACTGTCAGATCCCTTCCAGGCGGAGGTGATGTCAACTCCAGGTCCGAAGATGTTGAGGCAGGAGCCATAGTTGGAGAAGTAGGCACGGGCATCGGTGTCATCGGTGGCACCAACGGTCAGGGCCTAAATTATAAAATAAATATGAACGAAACACATACAGTAATACCATTCGAAATTCATACTTCCAAACCATTGATACACTATCTGAATACTCTCTAAATTTCCTTCCAAGCACTGTATTATTGTGATAAAGGTAATTGATTTAGAGTTGACTTCAAGCCCCATAACATCCTAAAATGTAACAAATTTACAACATGATTGCACAAACTTTGGAGAATTAATTTAAGGGAAATTCAATACCCTGTTGTATTGCATGGGAAATTCATGTTCGGATCACATAATAATATAAATAATAATAATAATAATAATAATAAATTTATTTACCCAGGCAAGGAAGCCTTATCAGCATCAATGCTGTTCTCCCTGAGGACCCTGCCAATATTTCTACCCAGCAGGTACTCATGTACACCTGGGCCGAGAGTGGCAAAAATACTTCAATCAGTGCCGCATTGAATGTTACATACAGAACATGCTTCCACTGCAGAAACTAATATCTGTGACGATACTTACATATCCAGACCTGGCTGGAGAGGTTCCGCAAGCATCCTCATCGCTGTTACCAGCGGCGACGGAGACGGTGAAGCCAGCATCGTACATGCGCTTGACGGCAGCATCGGTAGTGCTGGAGGCTCCTCCTCCGAGAGACATGGAGACAACTGCTGGACGACGACCGTTGGAGACAACCCAGTCCATTCCTGCACAAACAAAAGCAATCGTGTTTAACCTAGGAATATAGGCCCAGTGTTTTATTTGGATTTAGGTACATGATCAACCGTTCTTTCAGTGGTCTTGGTGTTACAATTTTATGGAGACGAGCCTTTATTTTTTTATTCCAGTAGGATCTCAGGGAACACAAAACGTCCTTGAAAGACGTATCAGGACGATTTTGCGAATATCTTCAGTACGTTGTGTGCTTGCTAGGCTAGGAAAATTTTGTTGTACTTGTTACATATTCTGATTAAAATGAAAGATCTGGAGCTTTGTGAAGACAGTTTCGCTACATGTTACTGTATCATTGGTTTTTAACCTAGAAAGGTAGTGTTAGATTAGGTACAGGGTACCTTCAATGGTCTTTGCCTAAATTTGACCAGACTTTAGAATTTAATTCCCGTAAAATCTGCTTGGTTTTTAATTTGTCACATGATCCGTTTAAAATGAACCTTTAAAACTTTTTTTAAATCAAAGTAGAGTAGATACCGTCGATGATGCCAGAGTTGGATCCGGATCCAAGACATCCGAGAACACGGATTCCGTAGATGTTGGCGTTCTTGGCGACTCCGTAGTTGGTTCCAGCGACGGTTCCAGCGCAATGGGTACCGTGACCGTTGCAGTCAACTCCCTGTAAGATGGGAAAGAAGAAAAAATGACAGATAGTACTCTTTTCGCTAGACACATTTGGGATTTGTGGAACGTTGTTACAGGGATTCGGGATATAACACCCCATTCAGACTTTTGTTGTCAGAACTCAAATTTGTAATTTTACAATTTACATGTAGGCCTAGCCTCAGCCCCTTACGATAAAAAAACGATCTTGATGATGTTATTCTTTCAGGGTTTTTTCACGCGTTGTCAACTTTTTAAATAAGCTGTTGTTAGACAATTATTTTGAATAAATGAGAACCATTTTTCAGAGGGGCTTGTAAAAATTGCACCCACTGCTCTTCTTCGGAATATTCTCATAGCATCTGCTTCTGACCGGTAAATTGCATTTATTTCATATTGATATAGGCCTATGAACTTACGTTGTTGTTTCCGACGGCATCGTATGCGGCGACAGCACGACCTCCGAAGTCGTTGTGGGTGGGCCACACACCGGTGTCGACCACGTACACGTTCACACCAGCACCAGAGTCTGCAAGTTATCGAAGATGATTTTGTGAGAATACTTTGTATATCAATGCTGTCTGAATGTATGACATTTTATGAGACGATTGCCCTTTGATTATCGGAAGTACGAACCTTAGGAAAACGAAGCTTCGGAATGATGAACCTTCGGAAAACGACCGTAACCGATTATAAGAGCTGATTTCTTCTCTTTTTCTCTCATTTGATATAATGCTACATTTTAATTCATTTAAGATATTAAACAAAATTAAAGATAACTGTAGTGCATGGTCAGCATATAGTGTGTGGTTCCAGCCATGTATGAGTGTAATGAACGGATTGGACACGCTCTCTATTTTTTAAGTGAGCAACTTGGCATAGAACAATAAAGCATAAACTAGTTTTAATCAGAGAAGTTGAAAACAATCCAATTTTAAATTCTTACTCATTGGGTTGTAGGAGTTATCAAGAGGAAGGTTCCTCTGGTCAATACGGTCAAGACCCCATGAGGCGACGGCCTGAGTGCGGACAACACCATCCTCCTCAACATGTACGACTCCATCGAACCTGCGGAGCTGTAAAAGTCATAGAAATAGGTTGATAATTATTCACGAATGATCCCATCAAAAACTAGAAAAACAATTTAAAAAAACAGCAAAGTGTCTATTGGCATACCAATATGATAATGAAAATAACAGTTATGTTTTTATTACTTGAAGTATTACAAAGTGAATTCATTGACATGCATGACAAGAGAGGGGTTAAACCCTCTCCTACAAATTTGAATTTGTTCATCCAGGCTACAGGGTGCTCAAAGCGCCTTCAAGGTATTTACTATTACTTTGGTGGATTTATTCGAGCTGACGGAAAGTGCTGAAAGTATTCAAGGTATTATTTCTTCCAAGGTACTCATCTACTGCACCTGGGTTGAGAGTGGCAAATTTTGATTGTTTGTAACTTACGAACTCGACGGCATCCTCGCTGAGCTCGAGAGAGAGGGTCTTCATGTTCTTGAAGGTCTTGAGGACCTTGGCAAGCCTGAAGCGACGGGCAGAGAAAGCATCCTTGAGACGGCTACCGAAGTCATTCACGTCGAGACTATCCTGATGTCAGAAAAGTAAAAGAGGGGGTGAAAATTACACTGTGTTATGAATATGCATAGATCTATGTGCCATGTTTTTAATATTCATGACTTCTGGTTGAATAGAAATCTTTGTAACGCAGTTGATGAGACTGGAGAAGGCAAAGATGAGACCAAGCATGATAAACTTTTTCTGGTTTATTTTTCCCTCTTAAATGTTCATTGTTTGAGTGATTAATTTGATGTTCTCGGGTAACAGGTGTGACTAATTTTAACAGGTTTAAATATCAGAATTTATACAGGTTTAAAAATGATTAGTTATATTAAGAGGCCTACAGACATCTATACTATTTGATAGACTGTATATATGAAAAGGACTAGTGCATGGCTCGCAACGATCGATATAAACTGGACTGGAATTTGACGACTAATTAGTCAATTAATCAACTTGAATTGCTTTACTGAAAGAAAAGTTTGTTTCAACTGTCAAATATAAGGAAAGATAGGCCTACATTAGAGACTCCACATTTAACCCCCGCAAAAAACACACTTATATATATATATATATATATTTATATATAACGATCACATGCAATTTATAGAGATAGAAGAATAAAAGTAAAATTAAAATTAAAATAGAAATAAAAGAAAGAAAGAGATGGAAATATAGAAGGGCGAGAGAGGAATACACGAAAAAGAGAACAAAAATCTTAACTTACGTCGATCATAACAAGGTACTTGCCCTTGATGGTTTCCTTGGCACGCTGGAGAGGAGCGATACCATAGGCAACAGCCAACAGGGCGGTAAACACGATCAATCCACGCATTTTCTGAAATAAAAATAAAAATACCTCACTTATAAATTTTGTAATAACTCGTTCTATAATATAATTAGTATTTGAATTTGTTTTTTTGGTATACAAGTTAACCCTTTTTAGCACCTTTTCTACATTTTTTTTTTTTTGGGGGCAGGCTGGTTTTGGTATTGTTATGGGATCACACTTCAATGCTCAAAGTATACATGGTTCATCCAAGATATTTGTAAACCCAATCTCCATTACGGTTTAAACTGTATGCAATGAAATCTAAATAATATATAGATATAGTATAGGCCTATATACATATGTATTACAATGAATAATAAGTTGCACTGCATAAGAATTATGTTATTAAGTCTTTGATACAATGAATATTGTTTTATTTTCCTAGAAGAACCATTTGAACATATTAAAACTGTATAGCAAAAGAGGAGTACAAACATAATTTTGTAAGTAGTTGCCAACCAAAGGAGGATAAAGTGGAACATCTTCGTTCAACAACAATTATTTTTAAGTCTTATAACGATATTACAACTCGACTTCACCAAGTAAACGCCATACAAATGTTGAAGTGTAAGAAACGAATATACTCACGGTTTTGATGTCTTCTTTGCTGAACACAAACTGGAACAGATGCTGAAACCCTTCGGGTCTACCCCTTTTATAGTTTCTACAGACGTACGGAACTTCTGCACGTGTCTTATCAGTCTGGTTTCATACGTCATAATCACTTGGCTTTCTTTTGTTTTAAGGAGTTCGTATTTGCACAACGTATATTCGATATATTTTCGGACGCGCTAATCCGTCACAGTTGGTGATTTTCCTACAGGGCTTATGGATAAAGTGCACATAAAAGTGTAATTTTTTTCTTTTCTATATTCATTGTTCAATTCCAATGTATAAACTAAAATTATGAAATAAGAAGTAAAGTCCTGTTCTAATCTATAGTAACACCTGTTCGAGTTGAAGGGGGAAAAACGAATAGGTCGTACAGGCAGCCTATTTTCGGGTTGCCGTATCCAAAGTAAGTTCGTTGACTTTATAAAATGATGTTTAAACTGTTAAAAATTATGGTTTAAAACTCTTTTGTTACACATAGATACTGAGGGTTGCTTTTTCTACATATCATGCTACTACAATGACATATATTAGATGATCGACCTCCGTTCCTTTTGACATAACATTTATAGCATGTAAAAATGTATTTACATTTCTGCATGAAACAATGAATGCTTTATTTTCAAAGACAGGGATAATGTTGAATTCAAGCTCAGATGCAGATAAAGAAGTTGAAATGTAAGCCTACATTGAAATTACAACTATATGACCGTGGAACAGAAACAGAGAGAAGTGACAGAGAAATGACAAAGAAAAGAGGTGGGGAAGTGGTATGAAAGTAGACAAAACTTCGGTTGGAGGAAAGAAAGAAAAACATATTTGAAAGACGCGTGCATGTAGAAAAGCATGATCAAGGTTGCAATCAACCCATTGCCTGTGGGAACCAGGAGACCCCTGTATAAAGCATATTGCGGTAACAATGTAAACATGTTAAATCCAGACATTCGTCAACGGATCCGTTTCAATTTTGATCATGAGAATATATTCCAGTTGTAGTGACAATATTGTGCTTCATATTATCGAAAATAAATTTTCATAGTAAAAGCGCAACAGGTTATTGTACATGTGTGAAGTTGGAGAATTCGCTATGTACATGTGGAATGCCTTGTTTTATCGTTCATTTTTCGAGATAATGTATAATTAACAACCGCTAATTTTCTAATTGTCTACTGATTCTCTTCTTCTTTATATTTGTAGTGAGTAAAATCAAATACATGTACAAAAGTAATAGAATTCGACATTTAAAATACAGTGCACATGCTCCCCTCTCCCTTTCTCTCTTTCTTCTTTCTCTCTCGCTCTGTCTGTCTGTCTCTCTCTCTCTCTCTGTGCCTCTTTCTCTCTTTGTCTCTCACTAATTGATATATGCTAGAAATTAATGAAGACCCACTTTTATCATTCTTAAACTGACATTTGGATGAAAAGTGTTTTTTTTTAATCATTTTCATGTGAATCGTCCATTTATTAAGTGTGTAAGACCTCACGCATGCACATCAGCAAAGTGACCCAAACTGAAGCCATCTTGTGTCGGTCTCGTGTGTTTGACTAGGGTATGGTTATGTCGATCATGACCACCTCCGTTATTTTCTCACAGCCACCTTACCCTAATCCCTAAACATTTTCCATCCCTCGTCGCCATCTGACGACATTTCCGACTTTATCGTGTTTAATTACACAGATAACAATTATATCCATGACGTCTGTGCCAATACGACCGATCTTCCCATAAAAATCGTGGACCTGGGTCTTCCTTCGGTTCTCGTTTCAACCCTTAGACAGCAATATGGTAAGTTGATTCAACCGTGTGGATATTCCGACCATACTGCAGATACTCAACCAACTGAACCGTATATTTGCTTTTAAAAAATCATAGTTTTAGAGGAAGCAGTTTGTAGATATTAAACATTTTTCTATGGATTCATTTTACAATAAACTATTTATTGCCATCTTCGAAACTTTTGAATCATGAAACAGCAGTGACTATTCCATCATCTTCGGATTTTTGTATTTTTTTCGAAAAATGCCAAAACTTGTTACTGAAACTATTGTATAGTCTTCTCCACGATTAAGAACCATTGATTGGAAAAGTTCTTAAATATTATTTTGTACGGTGGAAATTTTTAGAGATTCATTGGTTAATTTGTTTCCTATTCATTCAAGTGAGTTTCATCCACCACAGTCAAAGATTAATATCATAAGTTTATCTAAAATGTATTTTATTTATCAATTTGTTTTTCAGGAGTCGCAGCTCTCATCCCGGGCGCCAATCGGTGACCAATAGGGGCTGGTTCTCACTCTATCTTCAATAAAACCACTTGGGTGACAAGATTTTATTATTCGCAAATTTTATCAATGTTTTAGAAAGAGAATTCAAAGTATCGTATGTGATGTTTGAGATAGTAATTAATACAAAATAACAATAAACGTCTTAAAAATAGAGTGTGTACCAGATAGTTCATTATATTGTTTATTGTGTCTGTTGGATGCTTTATTCAGGTATGATGGAGAGAAAATTGAGAGAGGGGGAAAGAATGAGGGAGAAAGAAGAGAAAAAAACTTAAAGGAAGAAAGAGAAGGGGACACAGAGGGAGTGGGAGGGTCAGAGCAAGAGAGAAAGAGAGAGGGACAGAAGGAGTAAGGGGAGGGAGGGGAAGAGAGGATGAGGGAGAGAGGGAGAGGGAGAGATAAATGGAGTTAGACAAGGGGAAAGAAGGGAAATAGGAAGAGATTGAGAGACAGACATCTGGAAATATCTGTAAATAGACAAAGAGAGGGAGGGAGAACCCAGAGAGGGAGAGGGGGAAGGAGGGAGAATGGAGAGAGAAAGAAAGAAAGAGAACGAGGGGGAGGGGGAATGGGAGAGTGACGTAAGAAATAAATAGGAGAGGAAAGGGACAATTGTAAACTGGGTTTTAAAAAAAATTGGTATTTATATTTCAAAATCAAACTCTTTTGATTTAATCATTTTGTTATATACCATTCATATTTCTTTGAAAGACCTTTTCCAGATGGTCATTTTATAATCATATCAATAATTATATCAAAATTACACTTTGTCTGTTCATTGTCCACTTAGTAATAATCTTGGTCGGTTGGTTTGTTTGTTTTACCTGACTGATAATAAAACATGTGTACGCTTGTAAATAAGCAACCAGGGGACCGAGGGACTTGGTAATGAGGAGTAATGCCTTATAAAAAGGCACTATATAGCGCATCGACTTGGTTTCGAACCCGGAACCTCCAGGTTACGAGACAACTGCTCTACCACTGACCCGCACGCCATCACTTCTCATCTTGAAATAAATTAAAGCAGAAATAAAAGCGATAAGGAATAGCTGAATAACAAGATCCAGACATGTAGAGTGAATCAAACTTAAGAACGACCCAGTTCCAACGTGCTTCAAGTGACGATCCCCGTTTTGTAGGACGTGTCCTACCCAAAATGCAACGCGTTCTCCTGCAGACTGCGGCTTGGACTTGAAGGCGTTCGACGCTTTAAGGGCGTTCTTCTGATAACTGAAAGAGAGGAAGAGAGAAAGAAAGAGAGAGAGAGAGTGGGTATTAAGAAATGACGTTTATATGTATGGCGTTGTGAAAGGACAGTATTATATCTGTATATTGTATATTTATAAACATGTAAGTAATATAAAACATACGAATCGTAATAGATCAAATCTACCGAAGGATATATCAGACAAAATGAATGCAAGTATTGTACCTACAGAGCATAAGGAAAAATGATGTGAGACATGTATTAAAGAGAATGTAGTTTTATACAGAAAAAGGCAACAAGAGAAAGTCGTAAAAACATATTTTCATGGGAGGTGCGTTGGACCAAGTTTGCAGAAAACTACCAACAGAAAAAAAAAAATGTCTTGCATTTGTCAAAGTTCAACAAGGGTAAACAGAGAAAATGGATAGGCCTGCATATTTGCCGACGTAATGAGAGGGCGGGGGTCTGGGAGGATGTCACATACGTCACCCCATTCTAGTGACGCCTATTAAATCAATGTGTCGTATTATTATCTTGCATTGTGCGCCAGTTTCAAGACTGCATGCATCGTCTTCTTCATCAGCTGTGAATGAGTGAATGTCGATACCCCGCCCCCCACTCAGTGTTATTTAGGGTACGCGTATGCTTGTTCCCTCTCTTTGAAAGCACCCCCTAACTCAGGATTGCCAACATTTCTGAACCCCCTTTCGCGGGCTTTTCGCGGGCTTTTCCTGCCTTGGAGACCCCCTAACTCCGGAACACTACTCAATGTACCCCCCTATCTATGATATTCAAGATATTGTATGAGCCTCTTTTTTAATTTCTCAGGAGTCCAAAGAGAGAGAGAGAGAAGAAAAAAAACCTTTTAATTATATTTTATAACACCCTTTTAAAATTTCTCTGGAATCCAAAGAGAGAGAAAGAAAAACACTCCCTTTTTAAAGAAATCTCCGGGTGAAAAGTCAAATACACCCCTTTTTTTTACAATTCTCGGGCCGGACTTTGTCGCGCGAAAAGTACCCCTTTACCGGAGAATTTGGGAACACGAATGCGGTCCCTCCGACCCCGGAGTGGGGGCGATACCCATGCCAATTTTGTTGACTTTGGCGTAGTTTTCATTAATACATGTACTTTATATGTATTGGATTTTTCAATGTGCCCATTAGTCGATACGAAGAAGTCGACAACGATGACAGATTTGCGGGATAAACGGTTAGTGACATCCCACCCCCACCGATGATGCCCCTGACCGTCAGTGTGTCGCACTACCTTTCCTCGTGCGTCAGCTTCATGACTGCATCGTACACGTCATCAGCTGTGAAAGAATGAATGTCAAGCACGATACCCATGCCGATTTTCTTGACTTTGGCGCAGTTTTCATGATGGTCAGATGACATCAAGGGAAGGCACAGCATCGGAACACCATGGTAAATCGCCTCCATGATACCACAGCGCCCTCCCGTGGTGATCAAAGCAACAGTTCTGTTGAGACCTGGAAATTAATTTGCGAGATTTAAGATTTTACTTCCTGCAAATGCACTGTTACACCTAAAGTTGGAATGAATTTGTCTTACCTCTTTTCATAAAATGATTGTTAAAATATGATTTAATCTTGATAGACAAAGTTTTAAATGTTCTCAGAACTTAATGAATCGTACTTTATTAATCAATCTTCATTGATCAATAAAGTCCTGAGAAGACATAAAATTCATCCATGAAGAATAAATTATATTGTCATAATCATTTCACGAAGAGAGGTAATAGGAAAAATTGATTCCGATTTGATGGGCAACAGTGTTTACACATTCGGCTTAGCTTGGAGGCTAGTTCAGTGTAGTTAGTGGGTGCGAAGGCGTGGGCACTGGCCTAACAATACTGTATTGCCCATACTTGTTCTCTGACCCTTTTTCTCACCTAAATTGTGAGAAGCTATTCTAATTATACTCAAGAATGAAGTACGAGAAACTACTACACCTGGTTCACACCAGGTGTCATTTGCTGAAGTTAAACTGCGTCATGCAGGGGCTGGCGCAGTGTTTGACAACAGGCACTATGACCCATAGAAAATATAGTATGAATTATTTCACCAACAAAACAAAAGACGAATAAATAGGGGCGTAAGAGATATATTCTGGAATAAGAAATACCAATCGCAAAATGAGAATAAAAAGAAAACAATTAAGAAAGAAAACAGTTAAGTAAAAGAAAAAGAGTAAACCGTATGAATATGATTAAAAGAATCAGTCTTACCGAGAAGATCATTCATATCGTTACTTTTCATCCAGCCGGTATAATGGATATTGTCGGTTGGTGGTGTCTGCAAGCTCGGTCTCTCATTCCGCCAAAGTGTCTGGAAGGGTAGTCTGGACAACCCTGCCACCAATGTCTCCTCAGTGGTTCCCTTCAGCTGACGGGCAATGGTGCTGATGGAAACAATGATGTGTCCTTTGGAACTATCATGAGCTATAGTCTGACGAAGTCCCTGATTTTCCGTAATTATAGGCAAAGAAAGTAGACTTCATTATCGTGACCGTTTTATATTGGGGAGGGGTGATGCAGACAAAAGCGAAAGGGCCAATGATTTAGCAGTAGTAGGCTTGCATTTACCTACAGAATATTCAATGCATCGTTAAAATGTACTAATGTCCTTTATCATTACCGAGGTGGCGTTTTGTTCCCTACCCACTTTAGCTAAATGATAAAGTGTATACAATTTTCTATTGTTTCATAGTAAATCTAAACACAGCAGAAAAGTTGAGGGGAAAAGGAACATGCCCGAACTGTACTTGTAATCCAAATATTGCCACTGTTTGTGAATACGAAATTGGAAATGTTATCGTGGAGAATATTGTGTCCCTACGTGCCAGCAATTCCAGAAACAATCAAAGGATAATAACACAGTCCAAAAGAACATTTAACATGCTGTAATTTGATTAGGTTTCTCAGATAAATTTTGATATCAAATTGTAAAGCGGTGTATCATTTTATGAAAATTCCCCCCCCCAAAAAAAAGGGTTATTTTTTTCGCACTTACTTCATCAACAATAGGCCGAGGTGGGTGGGATGTGAGATCACCTAAAAAGACGAAGTTTGGTGGCGGAGTTAACGGGTAATCAAGTACTGGGTCAGCATTCAGAAACCATAGTGACGCATTGGTGTATAATGACGCGAATTCAGAGACACTTCCTAACGTAGTGATGCCATAGTTACTGGCAATTTCGCTGTAGTACCCCCATAATCTGCGATAAAACAGATGGAGACTCATCATTTCCGCGGTAAACTGGAGTCTCCCAAGGATAGACGTTTGGTCCATATCCATCTTCTGGGGAAACAGAGCATGGGGTAGACTACTTGGAGATACGACGAGAAAATTCGCGATCGGAATCCCGCCAAGAAGGTGGGACAGAATCATATGACAAGGACCAAAGGACTCACTGATGATGATGTCAAGGTTTAGATTCCTGAGGTGCGCCATGGTGGTTCTGTTTGCCAGAAGTGCCTCACAGAGGATCCTCTGAGGCGTCAGGAGACCTAGTAGTTGCTGCGTGCCAACGACCCTGCTTGCACTCATAGACGAGATCTTGCCCTTCAAGGAATGGCACTCGTCAATCACGCCCTCAGATAGGACGTCCACCCTCGAAAGACCTCTGAGCTCATGGTCATCCTCTACTCCATTATGTTCGTCTGGTTGGAGTATGGTCACCAGACTCACGTGATAGCCTTCTGACCTCAGCACGTGGCCGAGTCTTAGGCCAAGTTTGAATAGACTGGTCTTTACACCGCATCCCTGAAACATCAGCAATATGCGTCCTCGGTCGCCATTTTCTTGTTTTGAAGGTAAGACACTTTCATGTTGATCATGTGCATCAGATGCTTGGAAAGGCCAGACAAGTTTCAAGACAAGCAATGCAACGAATGTCCATTGGAAATGCATTATTGGATAGTTAAAGCACCACATTCACGACAGGATTAATCTTTAGCAGAAACTTTGACATACATCACCCAACAGATAACATCCACAGCGAGATGAATATTACCATGCACATGCAGTATACCAACCCATAGCCTCTATCATGCATAATTTAAATCGCATGAACTTCTTCTTGCAGGTCTACTAGTATGCTTCACTTGGTACCAGCAAGAATGCCATCGGAAACATTATTAGAGCAGTTAAGCGTCACAATTACCAGCAGAATTCCTTCACCTCACTGCTTGAACTGCCTGTGTTTTATTACGTTGTTTTAGTTTTCAGGCGTGTATCATTCAGATATGAATATTTACGCCTGTGATATATTACTTTCGCCTCTTTTCAGATTTTATCTACATTATTTCAAAATGTCAACATTTGTCTTCATTTAATTTGATTAACAGGTCTACCACTGTAGTTATATTGTTGAGAATTACTAGAAACAGGAAATACAAATGAGAAGAATAATTATGATAATTGTGTCTTTTGTGATCATCTCTGGTTAGGTCTTTGAAATTGTAATGTTTTTAATATATTTTTCTTTTTCTTTTTTTTTCTCATTAATTATATTTTCACTTGTCTTAATCATTTTGATTCTATTGATTGTCATTTATTATCACTGTTTATCATTATTATTGTTGCTTTTTTATCATAGGTAATAGTAGTAGTAGTAGTAGTAATAGTAGTAGTAGTAGTAGTAGTAGTAGTAGTAGTAGTAGTAGTAATATTAGTAGTAGTAGGAGTAGTAGTAGTAGTACTAGTAGTAGTAGTAATAGTATTAGTAGTAGTAGTAGTAGTACTAGTAGTAGAAGTAGTAGTAGTAGTAGTAATAGTAGTAGTAGTAGTAGTACAATGTACTTCTACTACTACTACATGTACTACTACTACAATGTAGTAGAAGTAGTAGTAGTAGTAGTAGTAGTGTTTGCTTTGCCCGTTAAACCCCTTTTAATCCTTATTATTTTTCTTATCTTTCTTTTGAAGCATTGCATTATACTCGCTTGTTTTTGTAGAGCCGACATAAAACATTGTTTTTAGAATAATATTTTTGCCAAATCATACCAACATTCCTTTTGTCCGAGGGAAAATGCTTAAAATTTCAGAATGTGATATCATTTGAGAGAAAATAAAAGACCAACAAAATAAACAGGGCATTCGCGTCTAAGCCATATTCTTTCATCAAATTTTATTTGATATTCTATAGAGTGCAGAAAATAAACAATTGTTCATATATTAATTTATACATACGTGTGAATTTTTTTGTTCATGAATCTCAGAATATAATAATTCAAGTTAATAAAAATTACATATATATAGATAATTAAATGTCACACATGTATACACACAAACTTAAAAAGAAACAGTTATCTGTCATTTGCAAGAAAACAGGACATGTTGTTCTTTCACAAAACAATTATTATCCACATACATTTTTACGTAAGATAACGATTCACTATAGTTGAAATAAAATATAATAAGCTGATAAGCTTAAAAAACAAGAATACAAAAGATTTGTTTACATGAACCTTCATTTTAAGAGTATTAAGCCTTGCAATGTCTCTTTAAAAAAGTAGTAAAAGCTATTTGTTATGGATATACTGGCATCATAGGTCCCATTTTAAAAAAAAAATGAAATTATACCTATGGTGATTGGTCCAACTTTATTAAATTTCGGAATGCATTTTTATGTGGGTGCACTGAGAATCAGCATTAATGAATGGCAAATATGCCAAACTTTAGGCAAAGTAGAATAAGGACAACAAACACAATCACAAAGACTTTCGAGAAATCAACTCTATTAGGGCATTTTTCATACCCTTAAAAGAAAGAAAAGATGCACTCAATTACATTGTAATATTGATAAAGCATTACATTTTCTCAGAAAAGCTGAGCAACCTGTATTTGGTGTAATGAAAAAAAAAAAAAGTGGTTAAATATTACGATGAAGAACATATTTAATATATAGTGGCAGTCATTTCAATTTTTATTTCTATGGAGAAAAAAAGTGAGAATCACCTTGTAACCAAGTGAGTCAAATATATGTAACTTTATGATCGTTTTTTTGTTATTTTTACTTTATCCAATAAAGTAGCCTGTGGAGGGCTAAATGTTATTTACTTTTTTAAATCAATACCCTTTAGTACATCCCATAGAAATCATGTCCGGATTACGTAATACGTCATTTTAAGATTTGCCCATTTCCTTAGGTGATGGAAAAGGCTATTGAAGTTCCCTTAGGTTGCTTTTTAGAAAGTCTTTGCAACTGTGCTTATGCATCATCCTCTAATGAAAATTAATTGAAAAAAAGAGAAGAAAAACTGGGATCTTTAATCACCAAATGCAGAAAGAACTTGAAAAACAACAGAGGTCTAAAGACTAGTTAAGATATGGTATGGTAAACCACCTGATAAAACCCGCCAAAGAGACAGAAAAAACAAAATAATCAGCAAAATAAGTCTCATGTTAAAATGAATGTAAATTGAGGGGAACCCCCCTCCCCCTCCCCCCATAAAAAACTAGCTGCACACAACTAAGGCCTGTACATATACTTTGAGATCGGTGAGTGTTGTTATTAGCCCGATTTGTGACAGCACTCCACTTATGTCATTTAATTTTGCCAGTGTTTTCCTTTTTACTTACAGACCTTGAACAGAGATAAACATGTAACAACATTTCGACTTGTTTATTGAACAAGACATACATAGATGTACATTTCTACTTTAAAATGTATTATGAAAGAGAACATTTCAATAGACATATACAAAACAACTTGTCCAGTAATTGTTCATAAGGCTTAAGAAATTAGTCTCAACTTACAGAAAATTTAAATAATTTAATTTTCAATGGCAGGAATTGGAAATAGATTTCATTCATAATACCATATACATACAATTACAAAAACAGTATATTCGTAATACATGTAGTATTAAAAAAAAGCATTGCACTCTATATGTTTCTAATGAGTAGTTCATAAATATACTGGCAAAATTTAATGCACTTTTCAGATTTGATTGTTCTTAGAAACACGACACGATTTGAGCACTTTTAAGATTTGATCACTTGGAAAAAATTGCAGCTTCTTTTTCTTATATGATTACTTAAAGATATCAAAGGATAGATCATCATTTGCATCTTTACATTGAAAATATATTTTCTCTATGCATCACAGAAGATTCATGTACTGATGTCTCACAATTTTACTGCATTTTTAAAATGACCATTCAAACGTTTGTTCATGAGTATGAATATTTTCATTCTTATCCTACTGGGGCACATTGCCTTTTTTTATCATGAAATGCTATAAAAATTGTATTTTGTTCTTAAAAACCTTTGTTCATCGCATTTTAAGTTGATCGTTTTATTCAATGTATAATGCCCATTGTAAACACACCCTAATATCAGAAATATCTAACATCTGGAAATTCAACTATTAAAAAAAAACACAAACATTTTCCAGCAAAGAAACAAGATAATTATGGGCAAGAGTTTTCCAATACTAAACGAGCACTTCTCGACCTCAAATTTAGCACAATGACAAATATAGCACTGTTTAATCTCTTGCACACATTTTGAATAAGTAAAACATCACCTAAAATACAAAAATAACCTACATATATAGATACAGAACATGTCCTCAATCGTAAAACTATGTTAAATAACTTTTACAAATACACTTCACCAGAACTATTTGATCAGTTTCGTAAGTTCATATACAATGATAATTGCCATTGGACTAGAATAAAGGCACTAAAGATGTCTAGGATTTTTACACACATTTTATATGTGTTAATCATTCTTCTAAATATTTTATATGGTAGAGGAGAAAATGTTACAACTTTAGATCGATGTTGCATTTTGATAGCATCAGGCATTTTCAGGCAGTATTTTCAGATAACATAAAGTGATAAACTAGATCTCTACATGAATGTAAGACCCTTAGGCCTACTACATGTATTGTTTTATCATGATAAACCTTTAATGTTGCCCTGCAGTAGGTCATTTGTCAAAAATGGTGCATTATCACTGATATTAATGTATTATTTTTATTGATTTATGTATCTATTATGATTGTAAAAGAATCTGCTTTCCGGCTATCCGACCGCAAATAATTTCTTATCAATAAACCATAAGATAAATATTAAAAAGTGATACAGAAAATATGAACTACAGGTTACCATACAAACAGATGAACAGGAGACAAAAATTGGAAATGTATTCTTGACATAATCTTATCCCAAGGAATGTTTCAGAGCATATTAGGTCAGCATGTTACTCTATAATATGAAGAAATAAAAAGAATCTGTATTATTCCTGGAAATACTTCGGACTATTTTTCCTCCACTTTTTTTGTTTCTATTCATGTAGATATTTCCTATTCATCCACCTCTTTTAAAGTGTACCAATCACCTAAAATTATTTTGTGTTTGACAAGAATGTATAAAATCAACCTCAAAATACTTTCCTCTGCATTCTATGGTTTGATGGATAAGGAGTATGAGGAAAATAAAAAAATAAAACGGCGCACACAATACACAAGTTGTGCAGGCTTTCTCCTAAGCGCTTACGGGTGCGTCAAGTAGTCTTACCCACAAGTCACTTTTTTGTTAACTGAAACTCTGGGTAGTGTATTTAACCTTCCAACATCTCTTTACAGAAGAAAAATATCTGAAGCTCATATACTGAATATGGCAATATTGAACCCATAACATGCAAAACATATTATTTTGGGGTGATTGGCAAACTTTAAAATACTTGAAATTGTAACAGGCAAACAGGATACATGCAAAAGACTATCACATGATCTCTTGATACATAACATCACTGTGTTATGCTGCTCTCTGGAGTATCTTTAGGTTGATTCAGTGTTACATATGACCTATTTCACCTCTTTTAGCACTGTTCAGATGTTCCCCCATGTAATAAAAATAATTATTATAAAAGGTAAGTACCTGTATTGTATTTGAAACATAATTTTCTATGTTTCAGGATACAGTGCCTACTGTTCCCCCAATAACAGAACCACTTAAATCTAGTTACTAGTTAATCCAGTTATCTAGCTAGTTAGGATTTCAGGGTTGTATATCTTAAAAACAGAGCTGTTGAATGAAACGTTCAATATACAGTGAAATCTCCTTCAGTGACCACCTGTATAAAAAGGTCATACATCTACAAAGTTTTGCTAGAAGAGTATTTCTCATTGCAATGAATTAAAAAAAGGAACCTGTATATAAAGACCACCTGCCTACTCATTTATTCTCTTCCTTGAGTCTTTATTATCTCTGGTCATTGATCATTCAATCACCGTATCATAGTCATTCAATTCCTGGCACGGCATCATCCTCAGGCAAGGCATTTTAGTAATCTACAATACTTCTCTCACCCCAGAAGTACAAGTTGGTATTGAACAGGATGCGAACATGATTGACTAGCATTTGCCCACCTGTACAAGGCCCACATGGTGGAATGCTCTCTTGTGGAGTGGAGATGGTGCACATTATGAGCAGAATATTGAGTCATAAGACTTTTAACACTTCAACATGTAGTAATGTAAATATTACTTACATTTTATGGCAAGTGCAGATTACTCTAGGAATGTTTAAAGCTCATACATAATTCTACATTAATCCACTGGAATGGGTGCAAGAATACCCCAGTTGAATCCAACAGGAAAAGCACACCACTTGAAAATCTAACCACCTTTAACGAATTAAAGCTGTAAATGATTTACTCCTATACCAAAATTGGATAAGAGTCAGTGTGTGATTAGTGAACAGCAGACTTCAGTGTTCTCTTGACAACCAATCAGAGGCTTGCTCTTGCCATTTCTTGTTCATCATCTAGAGGGAGAACAAAAACAAAAGGAGGATAAAAGTAAATTTTCACTATTTTTAAACTATTGCAACACAAAGACTTCTTCCAGACATGATGGCCTAAATCAACTCAAAACCCAAACAATAATATTTTCTTTATTAGCAACTTAATTTCTATCTTTAATATCATTTTCTACTACTACTTTCATCATCATTGTTGTTATTATTATTATTATGCCGAAGGTGGTGCTGGAGGCATTAAGTTTTCGGGTTGTCCTTCTGTCAGTCTGTCCCGCTTTCTCGTTATCGCAATATCTCAAGAACCACTTTGGACCATCAAGTTTGAAGTTCATATCTCAAGAACCACTTGGGATTTGAACTTCAGGCTTTATTATAGTATGCATCACCATAGGGAAGACAATCTGTTTAGATTTGGGAGTAAGTAGGACAAAGGTTACAGAGGTCAACTTATGAAATTCAAGGTATTGGCCTCGTTATTGCGATATCTCAAGAACCACTAGAGATTTGAGGCTCAAACTTGGTGATAGTATGTATCCCCATAGGAAGGTGATCTGACAAGATTTGGGGGTAAATAGGTCAAAGGTCACAGGTCATACAGGTCAATTTCTGAAATTACAGGTTTTATCCTTGTTATCATGACATCTAAACAGGGTGACAGTATTACTATGGGAAGATGATCCAATTACATTTGGGGGCTAGTAGGTCAAGATCGTAGTCGTCAGCTGACATTTGATTATATGCTTTTGTTTTCATTGTGATATGTCATGAATAATTCCATCCATTTCCTATACTGAATCTATGGTGGAGGCATATAGGAGACGTAGACGCATTTGTCTCGTTATTATTTTCTATTATTATTATTATCATTGTTATTGTTGTTATAATTATCATTAATATTATTATCATTATTATTATTACTATTATTATTATTATTATAATTAATATTAATATCATTATTATAAATATTATTATTATTGATGTAATCATTGTTATTATTATTACTCTTAATAATTATTACACTGTATTATATCATCACCATCATTTATAGCAAATCATACCACTGATTATCATAGCTATACTTCACCTGTTGTCAAGTTCCTGTACTTCCCTAAGGTGATTAGAACTTTGCTTCTTTTTCCTCTTTTTCTTAGATTTATCTGCAAAAAGAAAGATTACACAATACAAATAAGTATCCAATGTTACCATGACGCACACTCATAACTGAAACATCAATGTGATGGAGGATAACATTATACCAGATTATGTTGATTTCAGTTCTTCTAAATAGTTGCAACAGAGTATAGTACCCTAAAAACAAGACATTCCTTATACAGTGATTCAGGCATGGTGATTTAAAAGGGTCTTATTTAACAGGGTCAATCTGGATATATATAACTACATTTAATATAAAATGAGAGAGAATTATCAATCGCAGCAAATTCTTAATTCTAATAAATCTTCCTGAACTCTCTACAACTATTTATTACATCCTCCAAAATGAATATGGATGATGTTTCTTTTAAAATGTCATAGAGTTTGTCCTAATGCCTTAATCTATACATATCTTTTCAAGTACAAACAAAGACCCAAAACTTAAAAATCTGATTTGACAATGTATAGTTAGCAACTAAGTTATTCATACCCATAGCTGCCAACCTTGTGCGACCAAAAAAAGGAACCATGATGGCAAAAAAAAGGAATTTCAAGCAAAAAACAGGAATTCATTAAAATGAAACTTACAACCACGCGCAACACACTTCCAATGCAGAAATGTCCATTCCTCATGCTGTTTTTTTTCCAACACAAGCAGGTATTTATTTTTTTGTTGTTGGTATTATCGGCATTTCATTCTTTTTGAGAATATTTTTCTCTTCAAGTATGTTTTCAAGTATGCTTTAAATTTAGTTTTCTATTGAATTTGTGATCAAATCAACATTTTAGGAGAGTTGTTTGACATGCGGAATGGTTGGCAGCTCTGCATACCCCTTGTAAATTCGATGTTTTTTATGTTTTTCTTAACCCAGGAATAAAAGGTTGAATGGTTGAATAAGGGTTTCTGTGGAATATTTTTAGATGTAATATTTAATATGTCACATTCTCAAGAAACATAAATTGGATCAATCAATTTTTCACATACTTTGAAAGTCAAAAAACTTGACTAAAGGGTATGAATAATTTAGTTGTCAACTGTATGTTAGCTTCCCAGAAATAATGTCAATTTGGGGCAATTCCTTATATCTACACAGCCTTAACTCTAATGTTATAAGAATAATGTATCTCACCAACTATATTATGTCGTATTGGCTCTAGGACATCTGGTCGCTGCCTGACCTGGTCTTTTCCCTCTCTCCAATGATTTCTGGAGAGGAAAAAGCAAATTAAATTAAGACATTTATCAGAATAACAAGAATGATCAGAATAATAATGTAACAATGATGTGCCAACAATAGTGTTTTTAAAAAGTAATTGCTTAAAATACAAAATTGCTGCTTTACATGACCTAATAATTTTATCATAAGTACAGGGTCTACACTAAATCTAATGTATCTTTGATTAATATTCAATAGCTTACAGTTACTGTATATGATAGTATATTTCAATAATTAAAATAAAAAAAGTACAAATCTCAGTGTTGAATTTGTAGGTAATGGGAATGACAAGGAGTGTTAATCCGAGGTTATGGGGCCGAAGTTGAGAAACACTGCTCTATGGTGATACATACATTGTACATCAACATGTACTTATATATGCAATGTATAAAAAATACATGTATGTACAAAATGGTTTTAAGTGATTCCATGTAATGTTATAATAATCTTTTAAAGTAGCTGAGCGAAGAAATGTCACAAAATGTCACAAAATGGACAAATTATACATGTACTGAAAGCTTACACCAATATGAACACAAATCATCCGCCCTAAAGTATTATAAATATAAATGAAACGCGATAAGATGCTTTTTCCAAGACCCTTCTCAGAACTTCTTTTCCTGGCTTGAAAAATAAAATTACGGAGTACAGACTTATGACGTCAGAGGTTGGGCACGATCGAAATTCCTAGGCCTCTCGCTCGGCTCTCGCTCAGCTCGCGTGTGGTATTATGCATTCAGTATACATTACCCAGACTTCGAATGATTCATACCTGAGCCAGCTTTGATGAAAGTGGAATAACAATCTCTGGAAATCAGGAAATTACATTTTATTATTGCATATTAAGCAAATTATGTAATGTAATACGAGGGGGTGAATCGTGCAGATCGATTTGTGCAAATATTCTTCCGTTTTGTGTAATTTGCTGTGAAGTTTTCGGTCATGGCTTGTGCAAGATGATTGGTGATTGCTGTTGAGTGTTGATACATCGCGAGAGTCCCTCAGTTGGCTTTGCATTTTTATGATGTCGTGCAGTTCCATTTATGGTGCATATATGTAATTGGTATTCGTAAGATATAATCTCACATCTATTCTTCTTTTTTTTATCCGTGAAATTTGCCAAAATAGCCCTACACTTTCTAAAAAATTAGAAAATGTCTCGCCCAGTCAGTCACCCCAGTGCATGACGGATCGATCGCCAGTTCAGCGGGCCGGTACGGCGCGGCAGCTCGGCTCAGCCAGCTCGAACTTGGGAATTTCATGGCCCTAGTGTACTTTCGTATCCATTTTTGACCCGCAACTCCGGCGTGGAGATAGCATACTAAAACATACAAAAAATCAAATAAATCACTGTCACTAGTTGTGGAGCTGTGCTCATCAACCGATATCTAAATTTAATAAAACTTCTTCCTCAAGCTCGGACATTGTGATAGGATATTTCGCGTTCGACTGGCTTTCGTATACGTATCATGCATGCAGCGGACAGAGCTGTGTGAGGGGGCTTGGGAGCACTCTCGCTCATGTGCCCAAGCTATTACGTCACACATCGTAACAGCGAACAGCGGGCTGATCGAGGGCGGAAAAAACGGGTAGCAAATTCATCATTTTTGATAGCAGATTAGTCAATTCTGTAACAATTTTTGAAAAGTAAATATGAATTATTAGAAAGATTGTAACATTACCTTTGCAATGATACCAATATTATTAAGGATAAAAGCATTTTCAAACCTTCGCTCTGGTACTTTAAATAATCTTTTAAAGTCCACTCCAAATTTTATTAAACCGAAAATGGAAATTCTTTGTGCCCAATTGATCGTGAGCCCGGCAGCCACTGAGCAGCGCCAAATCGACATTGCTCTATCCCCTTATTGTTGAACGCCAAACAAGGTAGCAGCGACTCCCATCTTTTAACGTCTTTTGGTATGACGCGGCCTGGGTTCGAACCCACGACCTCCCGGTGGTGAGGCGGACGCTCTACTGACTGAGCCAACACACCGGTTATTCTTCTTTTCGTAAGAGTATGTGTTACATACAACAAACAGTCTTTATCCCTCTATTTAAAATAAAAATGAAAATCTCTTTATATACACGTAACCATTGATACATGTACAAAAGGTACTTTTGGGTATCACTACCATAAATCAATGGTAATATCACAAGATTTTACATTTATGGGGGAAAAAACGTTGTGTGAGACACATTACATACTAATCGCCTTCTTGACATTTCATAGTATTCAGATGAAGAATGGACATATGGAGGGCATTCAAGAAACATCTGGGGAGTGTTTCACAAAGACTAAGATCGACTTCAAGTTGGACTAACTATGGCAGGCTGTTCATGCCACTGTTTGCTCTCACCACTATGATCTTTAGATAATATTTTTTCCTTCAATAATGAATTATCAAAAAATGTAAATTCAGTAGATTTGTGACCATGATTTGTATGTCCCTTGAGAGACCAATGCCAGTAAATGGTGAGAGGAAACAGTGGCATAAATGGCCTGCCATAGTTAAGTCCAACTTAAAGTCAATCTTAATCTTTGTGAAACATCCCCCAGGTGATGGAGGCTAACAGAATGATGACAGAATTTACTTACTCCCATGATTCCCAGGTAAGAGAAGATGACCTTTGCTGGACGAACCCTGCAGGTGGTGGTACTGACAGCTCACCTGGGGAGTCTGGGAACAAAATAATAAACCATCAATGCAGTCTTCAGTAGGTGTTTTGATATCTTATGTGTATGATTGTAGAGGTGAGTCTGGAACTGTGAAACCTTTTTCATAACCACCTGTATATAAAGACAATTCTTTTGAAGTGTATGGGGTCAGAGCATGTGCAAAACCTAGAGTTTTCTTTCACTAAGGCAAAAGATGGACAAACCTTGTTTTTCCCCAATGTTGCCAGCTAGCCAAGCATCCTTTTTTACTGGATGTGTTCCTGACATTTAATTGCATACTTAAATCAAAGGATTTTGTTATTCTCCATTAGGTTGCATTGTTTTTCAGATAATAAAGTGTAATATATATCAGTTTTATGCTTTCACGTTCTCACTTTGGCCCCTTGAAGGCATGTCGCCAATATTGCGACAAAATTTGTAGTTAAATCACAGAAGTCATAAACACTTAAATGTCCAAAAGAAAATTTGACAATCTCTCGGTCCTTATGAATAACGAGCGGACCCCGTTTTTTCATGTAGTGATCAGTAATGAGTCTCTGTCATAATGTATTCATTCTCTACCTCCCAATATTATCCTGAATTTACCAATGTCCAGGGGTAGTCAGATTACTCACATATGCTACATTAGATATACAGTAGGCTTGCGGTTGCACCATGTGAGAGAGGGGGGAGGATTGGGGAGTCCTGAAAAGGACTCTCGATAATCTTTCTTTCTTGAGTGTGTGTAGTCCTGAAAAGGACTGTTGGTACTCTTGAAAAAGACTGTTGGTTATCTTTCTTAGCTTATAGTTCTAAGGAGAACTATAGCGCCGGTTGGAGAGGATGGGTGGTAGGAGTGGCTCGACGTTTTGAACAGGTTGACTATCCGTCGTCAGGAGATGCAAGCCTACTGTATATCTACATCACCATGCAAGCCGATACTTATAAGCAGCATCTTACATTAGATATGTTATGACAGACACGTTACCAGCATTGGGTCATTTACTTTGTTACTGATTAGCAGTTTAAACATCTAGAAATCAGGATTTCTAGCTTATAAGCATTTTATTCACCCAAACTGCAAACGCATTTGATTTTTTATCTATTCAGTTATATTTGCGACTGATATTAGCACTCTTTTACAAAGACCTCTGATGAGATTGTATGACAGATACATTACCATGATCTATTTCCTTATTTAGGGTATTAATCAACAATGTTCATACCAAATGAGATTTCTCATGAGACATAAATTTAGCATTGCATTACAAACACAGTGTGACTGAATTCATGATTGATGATTGCGAACTAAGAAAATTTGTGAATGAAATACATGACAAGCAAAATCGTGCATGCTGTTATTCACACAAAAATGGCATTTGAATGCAAAGGGCAGTGAAGACCTTTAGTAATTTTATCAATGACTCCATCTTGTTAGTATGGCTTCATCCCTTTAAGTGGATATGTATTAACTTTCATACAAAGATATGTTGACCAATAAAAACATACCCATGTCACTAAGAAGGAGAATGTTCAACCAATGCATTCTAACAACTATGACATATGGATCAGAAACATGGTCATTGACAAAGGATCTAGAACAGAAGCTTGTGACTACTCAACGAGCCATGGAGAGAAAGATGTCGCATTTATCTCTGCGAAACAAAATCAATCACAAAGTCATACGCCAGAAAACAAAGGTTAAAGACATCATGGAGAAAGTCAGAGAATCAAAGTGGAGATGGGCTGGGCATGTAGCAAGACTTCAGGACAATAGATGGACAAATCGTTTAACAGAATGGCAACCAAGGACGGAAAGAGAAGAAGAGGAAGGCAGAAGAGAAGATGGAGAGATGACCTAACATCATACATGGGAACGGCCACTTGGACTAGGACAGCTAGAGACAGAAGAGAATGGAAATGTTATGAGGAGGGCTTTGTCCAACGTCTGGATGAACTATAGCCTGATAGATAGATAGATAGTATTAACTTTCCCTTTTATTATCCAAGCTTAGGCCAAAAAAAAAAAATCATTTGGTTGTCCTCGATTGCTTGGGGCGGGCGGGCGGATTTTTTTTTTTTTTTTTTTTTTTTTCATTTCATTTTTTCCCTCTTCATTTGGACTCTTTACTTCCTATTTATTTTCATTTTTTATTCAAATCATGAGGCCAATATTATTATTATTTAAACACAAAAAGAATCCCAGAAAAAAGTCATGAATTGCCATGGCAATATTCAATTTCATTCTCACTGTTTCGGAGGTACTTTTTGATCTAAATCTGAAAATACTTGAAATACAGCTCAGGTTTTGGTACCCATCTTCCTTACAGACACGCGTAAGATATTTGATTTTTTAGATTCAGGTAGCAGGACCGCCGATTACATTGCTAAAATGTGATATTTAAGGATGCATTTTCCATTGCAAATGTCGATCTCCTGTGACTCTGAAATGATTATGTGATATGCTATTATGCTATGTATTTGAAAGTGATTTCACCTGCGTACAACGGACCTGCCCAAAATTGCCATCTGGCTGAAAATCCCTCCTCTATATTATAATATAAAAACAGAATTGCGTACTGAAAGACCGAATTGGCGACGGGACACATTTCGATCCTTGCAACATGCGTAAAATGGTTAAAATTGCTCAAAAACTTTAAAAATTGCTCCAAAAATAAAAAAAAAAAATTTCAAAAAAAAAAAAAAATATGAGCGGGCCGAAAATGACGAGCGGGCGGTCGAGGACAACCAAATGATTTTTTTTTTTGGCCTTATCTTAATAGTCCGATGACTATTCTACATGGTGGCCAAGGTGGCCGATCATTGTATAATTTTTAGTTAGTGGCATCAATATTGCCAGATACGTTACCATATTTGCACTTTCCATGTAACCATTTGTATGTAACATTTCAGTTAATTATCATTCTTGATTATGACGAATATTTGCATACTTTCAAAGAAGACTGTCACACTATTCTCAAGTTAAAGGTCAAAATATGATAATTTAAATAAAAGAAAAGTTTATCTTTTAAACAACAAAGACATAATTCACCACTATCTGAAACAATAATATTGAGATTTAAAAAATTCTATGTTTTAATTCATAAAAGTGGTTTTCGCAGGAGCTGTTGCAAAGTTGTTACACGCCATCATACATCATTTTAATATACACAATGACAATAAATTCCAAATATTCCAATAAAATTTCATTGTCATCTCCGACTACTTTTTTTCCCCAAAAAGAGTTTTGTTACAAATCACCCATTAATTGTTTATATTCTGTATGTATTGAAGTTTGGTAATCTAAATGATTTTTATGATTGGTCATTATTCTGTCATTTGTGCTACCTGAATTGTACACTTTAGCAGAGAATGGCCCTTGAGAGGTCTTTAAATACAGGTTTTGAATAATCCCTAAGCAGCATTTCCCTGATGATCACTGCTGAGACTAGCTAAAATAACTTAGCACCCTCACTCCTAACAATACTCAACATTGTGCTATTTCAGGACTAAAGATGTCTACTACAAACAAAAAATATGGGTTCCGTACACATAAAAATTGTCTTGGGATGAGTCGTCTGACAGGTAATTGTCCTTGGTGGATCATTTCTTATATGAGTAGACTGTAGGGGGCGAGTACTGATCCATTAAAATAAAATGGTTGATCTGATCCACATGCTTGAAGATAATCTAGATCGGTACCTCTTGTGTCTAACATCAGACATCAGTATCTATTGATTTAAGGGAGTCTACCATATAAGGACTGGTCTCCCTTCAGATCAATAAACAAACATGGCCTGGGGGTGTTTCACAAAGACTAAGATCGACTTTAAGTTGGACTTAAGTATGGCGGGCCATTCATGCCATTGGTTGCTATCCCCATTGGTCTCTAAATTATAATCTTTAGATAATATTTTTCCTTCAATAATGAACTATCAAAAAATGTAAACTCTGTAGATTTGAGACCACGATCTGTACGTCCCTTGAAAGACAAATGCCAGTAAATGGTGAGAGCAAACAGTGGCATGAACAGCCTGTTATACTTAAGTCCAACTTAAAGTCGATCTTAGTCTTTGTGAAACACCCCCCTGGTTTATTTGGGTGATGCAGCATATATGCATTCCCGTATATCAACAGTAGGCCATAAGAAATACCACTTACAGTGGCCCTTGAATCTTGGAGATCTGACCTGTCCAGAGCTCATGCAAATGAAGTAAAACAAAAATCAAAATCCTTACCAAGTCTCCTTGGTTTGGCCGAGATGGGAGCAAGCTTCGGACTGTTAGGTCGTCCCATGAAGCCATAGTGATCCAGACTAGAACGTGCCCGCCCACTAGCTGGTCCTCCTGCTTTCGTCTGCTGATGGCTTCCTGAACAAGGTTACACAGAGAAAGGAGTATTAAAGGTTACTATATTACAAAAATTAACTAAAGGCATCCCTGAATTTTTTTCTGCATTTAGTAAAGGGAGATTTAAAACTAATTTTCATTGAGAATAAAAACAAGAGTTGCATTTGTAGTGCAGTATGAATAACTCTAAAATTGTAAGATATTGTCCCTTTGGAAAACAGCAAATCAATGCCATTAATAAAGCACCTTCAGAGTTCCTTCAACCAGCAAATGTTAACAGGCTTTAGACCGATTTCATTTGCTCATCAAGAAAGGCTCTTGAGAGATCAAGAATGACGTATGTTACCCAGGGTAGCCAAGCCCTCACCAAGCTTCATGCCTATCATCTGAATTCATTCCCAATCCCAATTTTGAAGGGAAAAAAAGAGATCAGCACTCTGCATTTCACATTAACATAGGATACTACAAAGAATCTAATTATCAAAACACTTGCCACATATCCTGATTACAATACCATCCAGCATGCTTTTAGCAATATGATGACAATATATCAACTCATCTAGGATGGAAAGTATTTTACGGACCAAACTGATCATTTTTCAACTTAAGGTGTGCAACACTAGTATAGCTTTGATTGCTACATCAATATAAAGTAAATTACCTGAAAAAAGATATACCTCTACATGGACAGTAATGTATAAAATAATACCACTTTGTGTAGAATACGATCATAGCGTTTACAGAATTTTGCTCTTTCCACCAAAGTATCTGGTATATCTTTTACATAACAATGAAAACAAGTCAACACAAAACGTAGCATCCCCTCGCCGGGTACAACTGGCCTATATTTAGCAATTTTTGCATATTCAATGAGCTGTGACCTTTAACGTATATACTCAACAACGTTACTTACGTTATTGAATGATAATCACATTTTCGCAAATATATAATTAGGTATTTTTGCATATTTCATGAGCTATGACCTTCGACTTTTAACCTACATACTCCAAAATCAAAATTAGGCTGTATTTTGATACTATGTACAGGTCTTCATATCAAATTTTATTAAAATCCGTCAAACATTACTAAAGTTATTGAACGGAAACCAAATTTTCGAATAATTAGCTTTTTTTTGCATATCTAATGAGCTATGACCTTTGACCTACATACTCCTGAATCAAACTTAGGCTGTGTTTTGATACCATGTCGAACGGACTGACGGACAGCGTTACTTCATCCCCTCCGACTTCCTCGGCGAGGGGATAATAAAGTTATTAAGCCAAACCACGAAATCTTTTTATCTACCTCCTGGACTCTTCTGTGCCTCCAGGATTTCCTTGGCTTGTTGTTGCAGTACCTCTGCGTTTGGCATAGCCCTAAAGAACGGTTTGACAAGGAGTGAAGATCCAGAGTCCATCAGTCTTCCTACATTTGAGCTGCTAGAATCTTCTTCTCTTCCATCTTTCCTACCACCTGCAAAGACAAAAGATCGCATCTTTCTTCATCCACTGTAATTACACCAGGGGGGCAGACATGTTTATGTTATGACACATATTTTATCTGCCATGTTAGAGCGAAATAATGTAAAACAAGAAACTCTCCCACGCAGGAAATGGTCACGAATTCATGAGTTGTTCAGATTCATGAAAGTGTCATGGTGTGATATGGCTGAATCACAATGCACAACACTAAATTTTTTGCAATGAGTTAAGTTTCCTGCTGTGAAAAACAGCCGTCCTTTAAATAGCAAACACAAAAGTTTCATCTTGCAAAAATTGTGGTTTTAGATGATATTAATTGTCATAACAAATTGAATTCACATGGAATCAACTTATATTATTGGTGAGAGTGGAGACATCTCTCTCTCTCTCTCTCTGTCTCTCTCTCTTTCTCTCTCTCTCTGTCTCTTTTCTCTCTGTCAATCTCCCTTCTCCCCCAACCTCTCCCTCTCTCTCAGTCGAAATCTTCCGTCTCCCTCCCTCTCCCCCTCCACTACCTCTCTCTCTCTCTCTCTCTCTCTCTCTGTCAATCTCCCTTCTCTTCCTCCCCTCCCCTCCACTTCTCTCTCTCTCTCTCTCTCTCTCTGAACTGTACCTATATGCAGTCATTTATGCAAAGGCATAAACCATTGAGTTGCCCTCAGTATTGCTTTGCTATATACAATTAACACACCTAAGTGATAAAATATTTTTCAGAATTTTAGCGAATAATTTCAAAAGCATATGCATCAAGTGATTATTCATCTTTCTTTACATAACATTTTTAGCAAAGTGATCATGTAGAACAAATACCCCCCCCTCTCTTGAAGAAAAGAAACAAAAAAGATGAGTAACATGCATTCCAACAGCTTCCAGCACAAAGCAAACTACACCTGATACAGCTAAATTATCCATTTCATTACCATCCCTATTTCAATTCTGTTCTATACCTCCTTTTTGTGACATTCTAAGATGTGTAAAGATTATCTATTTGAATTTATTGGATATCTGAATACTTTTCATCATTGTGTATTATGACATCAAAATTGTTTCCTTTCATTTATTTATAATGGAGTCCTGTTTATAATGGAGTTGGATTCTTCAAAATGAAATTCAATAACAACAATTTATATCAGGGTTCATCTCCTAGCCAATTAGTAAGTTCCTATATGAGCTATTATATTCACATAAGTATCAGCAAGTAATAGAATGCTGTATCAAGATAATCCAAGAAGACCATAATTGATGTACATCATCATTCTTGAATTCACAATTCTGCAACCTTTCCCAAAGTATAAATTGAAAGAACTGCTCATGACTTCACAGAAGCTTTTTTGTAGACAAGATTAGATCTTCTAAATAATTTTTGTTCATGTATGCTCACCTTTCATTAAAACTTAAATAAATCATAGCATAAATTACCCCTTTTCTACAGACAAGTATCTGCCTCTGCCTACTGTGCTGTAATAGGCATATACACGTAACAAAATGGTACTTGCATGCATGCATTATTGATTCAAGACATCGCTCCATAATGCAAATCTTATATTGTTAACAGTAGCAGATCAATTTATGATGCCGATGATTGAGCATGGCACTCCAGCTAATGGATAGATCAGCTAACATGGCAGACAGAATTTCCCTCTTAATTATGAGAAACAAACACAGAAAATAAATGTTACCTGTTGTTCCATTAGTTACCATGGTAACCTGATTTTGAGGAGAGCTAAGGGAGAGGTTATCCAGTAAGTCCGCGTGTTTGGGGGATGGGTAGCTAGAACCTATATGTGGTTCCGACACGGAATGTTGCAATTCACCTTCCATGGGTTGTCTCCTCCGTGGTTTCCTTCTACTCGCTATTTGCGTGTCGTGGTCTGTTCTACGGTGAAGATGCGTTGATGAGTTCTGATCGTCCAAATGATTTTTCCCAACATTGGCTGTAGTTCTTGATTTGTCAGCATTTATATTCTTGTCCTCCGTTGCGAGAACGGGATCCTCCGTTAACACGTCAAAACCTATCGCACCTTTCATAGATCCCTGCCTTGCAGCATCATTTTTGAATTTAAGCATAGATTCTGATTTCTGAACACTGCCCTCATGTGATAAACCACTGAAGACATCTTCAAAGTTACCATCCTGTTTTTTCTCTGCATTGCTAAACTGCGATTTGGTATTCTTTCTCTTGTCTAACCAGCTGGTGAGAAAAGCAAAACGTTTCTTCTTCACACCATCCTTGGTCCCTTCCGATTCTGCAGGTTCCTCGGTCTCCTGGCCCAGACCGCATTCGGTCCCTCAAGGAGTTTTGTTGCCTCGCTCTTCCCAGCCTGGATGCTGTATTGGTGCGGCGTGCTCCCATCAAGGTCCACAGGCGATGGGCACACCCCTAGCTCCAGTAGCACCTTGACACAGTTGACATGACCTTTGACTGCTGCCCAGTGCAAGGGTGTCCTAGTGATCATAGTGACAGAACAAAGATGCAGAGACAAATCAATGTGACTAACTAGCAACATGGCAATTACAAAGACTTTTCATGTGAAACTTTTGAATTATAAAGCAAAGAAAAAAATCATTTTAAAAATTATAATTCTATTATGAAGAATATTTCTCAAAGTCTTATTGTCTGCTCATGAGCTATAAGGGCATTAACTAACACACAGCAAATACCCTACGGATCTCAAAATATGTAAAGATCTAGCTCACCTTTCATCTGGATCTAAGGCCTCAAAGTCTACACTCGGAATCTGAGCAAACTCCAGCAGAATTTCATGGTGTCCTGCAGCCGCTGCTAGATGAACGCAAGTCTTCCCTGTGGCTTCCGTTGCGTTGATGAGTGGGGCGCCCCCACTGTGACACTTGGCCATGACGGAACTGCACACAAGACTGCCATTCTTTATAAAAGAGGAGGACAAAAACAAAACAAAAAGAAACATAAAAATGTATGTTCATGCACTGTAAGATTGATTTGAGTTCCAATCTGATCTGACTTTAACTCTATCCTTAAATATATTAAGTCTTATGTTGGCGTGTTATGCACATATACATAGGTGCTGCTGTGGTCATGAAGAGAATCAGGTTCTCTGACACGTACATGCTCCGGCAATATTTGCTCTGTGGTACTCATTTTCCAAACCTGATCGAGGAGGCAGATTCTCAAAAGGGGGGGGGGGGTCGCAATTGAGTCCAAAATTCTCTCACAAGCCTCCCCAAATGCAGACAACATGCATTTCGCTTTTTATATTTGGTGCCTTTTGAGTAAAAAATCTCCTGTGAATCAGCCAATGTTATGGAATGTACTGGGGGATTGTGTACTGGAGGATGGTGTAGCTAGTTGCTAAGAGGTAATTGTATTGGATTTTCAGTCATCTTATACCCCTTTCAAACTGGCCTGATTTTCATCGGACGCATCCGGATGCATCCGATGAAACGGCCACTATGAAAGGTACAGAGGAGAAAAAGCCGATAGAATAGCCGATGAAAAGAAGAGAAATAGGCGATTAAATTCTCCTGCTCAAGAGCAGGAGAAATTCTCTTTCTATCGGTGTGACACTGATGAAACAGCCACTGCATGTGAATGCGTTCAGGAGAAAACACTGATTAAAAGACCGATGAAAATGGTCAAAGGTCGCAGTCACGCATGCTTTATCGTAACCAGCTGTGTTTGTTGACTTTTTGTTGAACATGCTGCATGCTAGCTAGATGGGGCGCAGGCTTAATAATTGTGCAATAATTCTTCACTTCCGGCAAGGTCTCGCCACAGCGAGTGAATTTCACCAGCAGTATGAAAGCGACAGCGGGAAAACAGCGGTTTCACCTTTGTTTACACAAGTAAAATTCAATCGGTATTTTCATCGGTGTGACTCGATAGAACCAGTTTGAAAGGGGTAGCCTAGGCCTATAAGAGAATGTTGATGGAGGAATGTGCCTTGCAGGTATACCAAGACATTGTGTGTCCGGACAGGTTGTGTATCCGACAGTTGATTTAAAACAGCATTTTGAAGAAGTTTACAAGCAATAATTCATAAATCTTCTAATATAAAACTTATGTTGGACAATATTATCAAATATTCATGATGGTTATATTGCTATTTGATGAATATTTTTAGTTAAATTCATAAACAAAAGAGAAGAGAAGGCTGTATGTCTGTTCAGTGTCCAGACACCCAACTCCCATCATACAGTATTTATCCTCGAGGGAGGGGTGTACAAGAGGTGGTTGTCTAGGAGTTACATGCCATCTCTCTGATGTCACACACATATATGAGGATTGAATGACTAGTGACAATGGATTAAATATGAGTTGGCATCCTATAAATTGTCTGTTAAACATGGCTCGAGAGCATATCGATGGGTTTTAACATGTACTATGACGAGGGAAAAATCTACAAATGAAACTCTTAATTCCTCATGATCGTGTCCATGTAGCTTGCAGGCCTTTTCATTTATATTTCTGTCAACACCATACTCACTTTCCCTTCTCCAAGTACGCTCTATCTCATGTTTCATTAAACTGACTCATGAAATATGCAATAGATATTGGTTAAGCTGGATTACGCCCCCAGTAAGCCGTACATAATTCAGATCTTATTCAGAAGTTGATCCTGTGATGTTCAAGCTGACGTCAGAAGTGGTGATCGAACGCACCCATCTAATCCCCACGACCACAAGCCCCCGGGATTCTCTTTCTCCACATTCTGCATTTCAATGGACAGAATTCACTGGATAACCCCCCAAAAAAGGCACGGTGACCCCTTTTTTCTTCTTTTAATTCACCCATTTCATCAATGATTTGATCAAAGGTGTGATTATCTGCCATTCTCCAGGCATGTTTAATGTCACCAAGTCAGACCTGGGGGTGTTTCACAAAGACTAAGATCGACTTTAAGTTGAACTTAAGTATAACAGGCTGTTCGTGCCATTGTTTGCTCTCACCAATATGATCTTTAGATAATATTTTTCCTTCAATAATGAATTATCAAAAAATGTAAGTTTTGTCGATTTTTTACCATGATTTATACGTCCCGTGAGAGACCAATGCCAGTAAATGATGAGAGAAAACAATGGCACGAACGGCCTGTTATACTTAAGTCCAACCTAAAGTCGATTTTAGTCTTTGTGAAACACCCCCCTGCAGGTACATTAATTATCATATCTTCAGAGCCAGGAGGGTGTTGACTCTGTGTTTTAGTACATGAGTTAATGAATGCCCTTCTGGCTCGATCCAAACAGACATCATGATGCCTTTATCCATTCTTTAACCTTAGAAAATGCTAACATATATGGGTGGAAATTGCCCTTAAAGTGACTCGGTAACATATTGCCTCTGATTCTGAAACAAAATCCTGGATTTAGCTCATGCTGCAATCATAATTATAAACCTTTAGGTCAGTCAGGAATCCCATGACTTTTACAAGCCAATCACCTGTCTGATTATCAAGATATTTATGATTGGAAATCAAAATTTCATTTTTCGTTTTCCTAACGTTTTTTATTACACTACAGTCTATTGGGGTAAGTGAGTATGGTAAAACCGGTCACTCAAAGATTTTTACTTTTTTGAGGCACTTCAGGATCATTTTGAAGCGCAATTTTTTTTAGGGCCTCAATATTACACCATATCACAGACTCTGATAACACATAGGGCCATGCATCTCAGATTTAACATTGTTAAATGATGCCTTTAACATGTATAGGGGGACACATTATTGGTAGTCCAGATTTTTCTGACAAGGATAAAAAAGAAAAGACAAGGTTGTCATATTTTCAGGAGCATTTTACAAAACAAACAAAAAGGCACCAAACCTCTGATAAGTACCGGTAATAAGGAATGATTTGGTGTGTGTATAACAAAAGACTAAGCAAGGTGACAAGTTTGTAATGTCATTCTGTCACTATTCACCTATTGATTACTTTGTATGTATTTTTATACCATAAATTTCAAAATTTGTCCAGAGGAACTGATTTGCCCATGCCTTTGTCAAAGATATATTGGAAAACTATATTAAGGAAAAGCCAAAGAATTGGATAGAAGTGAGGGAATGATGTCAAAAACTCACGACTGAGTTGCCAACTTGTCTCGATTTGATAGCATCATCATGTCTTTGAAAATATATTGAAACTGTCATCAGTTGTTTTTATTTTGCTTCATCTATTTCATAATTATTTCTATTGTTATTTGTATTGAAATCAAGTTAGTTAGGATACCCCTTAAAGGTACTATGTACCATATGCAGGCCAAAAAAGTGAAAAGGTTAAATTCCGACGGCATTTGAAAGATAATACTAATTTAGAACTTCCCTTAAAAAAAAAGGGCTTGAAAATGTCTTTAAGTGGGAAAATGACGACTATTAGGTGTCGAATCGACTTAAGTGCTACCAAGTCAGTAAGTAATGGTCTGATTTTCAGACCATTGAACCGAATGGTCGTACATTTTGTGCTGCACAAAGATTCAATCAGTTTAATTTTGGCCATTACAAGAAGTGGGTTATTGATGTAGACAAATGCTCATGTACCCTTTACAGCTCATTTTATGTATGTTATTACCAAAGAAGAAAAAAGCCAGTGAGTCACTCAATAGTGTTTGACAGTGAAGTCTAGCAAGTAAACGGGTTTCCTTGCATAATTTGAATATTAGGACACTGCTAACATTTAAATTTCACAGATAGGACATACATGACATATTCATAATTCCTGCAAAGTTCTACAGAATTTGATGTTGGCTGCAAAGGGACATAGTATCTTTAAAGGTAATGCAAAGTTTTGGGAAATTTTATAATTGGATGGATAGTAATTCTTTAAATTTTTGATATATTTGGATGCCCCTGTGGATGTATTATAAGCACTAAAAAATTTAGCCCCTAAAACACTTCTGCTTACGAGCAAATTGAATAATCAAAATTTACCGGTGCTCCTGGTAAATTTCAAATAGCAGCTGAGGCCATTCAGTGGTAGCTGCAAACATGAAAATCTCAGAACATGCAGTTTTGATATATAACTTCCAAACGTAAATAGCAAATCGGTCGATTGTAGTCAAGAAACATTGTTTTAAGGCTAAAGTTATATCAGTCTTGAGAGGGCGCTATACAACATAAAGAGTTTATTATTTACAATTTCATCACTTTAGAGTCGATTTCAACCTCGACAACAATCATTGAATATTGTAAAATCGCATATGCTTCCAATATGTTCATTTGAACCAAATTCATGACCCCATACCAAAACTTTGTAATACCTTTAAAGCAGCCATTTTATAAAAATATAACTATATATCAATGGAAAGCTTATGACCTCAGGAATTTGGAGAAGAAATTTTTTTTTTGAAATACTGAATTAAGTCGTAAAACAAAACAAATAAGAATTTTTCATCATTCATTTTCTCGCCCAAATAAAACCAATATAACGCCCAAAATTGTAGCATATCCCCCAAACATAAACAAAAGCTTGTAACCACTACATGGAGTCTATAGCTTTTGCTGTATAAGTTTGTTGCATGTTTTGATTGTTTTCCATGTATGTTCTATGAATTAGATAAAGATAAACTAAAAAGAAGAAAGAATAATGTCGCTTATTACATAAAACTGACAAAAGAAGTTATACAGATGAAAGAAATCAATGAAAATTAACACAATATATTGTGTTAATTTTATGTAAGTAATATTGCGACCGCTATTGCCGGTTATCATTCGTGCTCAAATCACACTGACCAACAAAATCACATCAAATCAAACATCGCTCGGTGTTTGTTTCGTATATTGGTCAGTGGAGGCTTCTTGAAACAAATTTCACAACATTCTTTGTTGTAAATATTATCTATTTTAGCCTTTTTTCTGATGGAAATTACTCCTAGCACTCGTCTTCTCCACCGGCTTCTGACTGCGATCTCTCCCGTCTAGTCTGGTAAGCAAGTTCGTAATTCAAGATGGTACATTACGTCGGTGGAATCTACCCACTCATGATCAAACATAGTCAACATGTAAACACGTATTTTTTAATTCAGAAATTACAATAATTTGAAAGCTGGCCCATCGAAACCATGATAATATCGCTGCTATCTATCGTCTAGCGTGTTGTTACGGCGTTGTGTGAATCCGGAAGTGGCATTGCATCAATCACCTACGTATCATTGTAGCGCCCAGTTTGTATGATTTTGGTTTCGTTTATTGGGGGTGTATGCCAAGATTCAATTTTAAATGTCTGCATGATTGTGTCTACTTTAAAGGGAGTGTAGCATGACAAATACTGGTTAATGCCATGAGCTACGTCTTCTTTTGGACAACTGCACGTAAACGAATGGACTTGATTAATGGTAGTCAGCGACTTAATCTCTACTTGGTCAGCGCGCGCAAGCGTTCGCGAAACAGACCAAAGTTCACCTCACGCTTCGGTTTCGCGTATGTTGCACGACGTGAATGCTGCGGTCGCATCATCCGAGTCGATATACCCGATTAGCCCCGAGTAGGCCCACGGGAAAGACACATAGTCTTGTCATGCTAAACTCCCTTTAATAAAGCACTTTACAATTCATTATATAGATAGAGAAGACAGATAAAAGGGGTGAACTAATAAGGCCAGCCAAAATTCTAAGTTATATATATGTTGATTGTTTCCTTATCTACTTGTGGCAAGCATCTTATCAACACCATATATCTGTTTCTCAATTTTTTGGGGTTTCATTATAGAATATGAGCAACTTTATCTGGGACTGAGAGTTACCCTTTAATAGTAGGGCGTTTATAATTCATTACATAGATGGGGAAAAAAACATGAATAAGAGTTCCCAAAATGATTGATACAACATTATTTCGAAGAGTTGGTCTAGTCAGCTTAGTTTCTTTCTTATCTACGGTATACATAATTATCAAAACCATGCATGTACCAATACCATGCATGTACACTACTCTCTAAGTCAAATATATGCTTGCCTAAGCACCATACTGTAAGCATGCAAGCATGCATGGGAGAAGAAAGAGATACAAAAAGAGAGAATTTCCACATGGTATAATGTAACCATGACAACAATTAAATGGACGGGAGAGTACGTGTGTGGAGGCGTGTATATTAGCAGGATAAGGGAAGCGATGTTTTCTACGGAAGGGACAAATCCTTCAATAGCTTGCACATCAGGGCCCAACATCTCATGAATAGTTAATATCGATCGCAACTATGTACACAAGAGACAGGAGACTGCAAACTTGCGATTGATTGGAGGACTTGCAACTGATTCAGATCAATCGCAAGTCTTAATAAGACAAGGCCCAGAAGGTGCATTTCCATTTTAGAGTTTGAGTTTACTTTGGGCATGAAGCAGGCACGATTCTAGAAGAATATTTCTTTTTGGGGGGCAGCTTTGGGAGCCTTGGGGAGGGAGGTTGGGGTTCTTGAATTCATTTTCTACATGTTTGCCTCGCCTAAATGCATTCATATGCAAGAAAATTGGGGGGGGGGGTTGAAGATTTTTTTTTATTTGGTGGTGGAGGGGGTCTTGATCCCCCCAAGCCCCCATCTACAGAACCACTACAAGCCCGAAGCTCCAATGTTTGTTCCATAATTCCCTCTTCTAGCAAGGATAAATGTATGTACCCTGTTTACCACTGAAACTGTAAGCTTTAAAACATGGACCGTCGATTCTAGCTGTAGGTCAAGGGTTGAAATTTGCACCATAGAATATTCAAGAATTAGGCCTTTACCCCAATCTTATATCAATGTTGGTTGAATCTTAATCATAAAGAGGCTGGCTTTTGAAGGTGAGATGGATTTTGGCAAGGTTAAAGAGAGATATTTAATTTCAAAGCAGAATTGAAAGTACATTAGAAAGTACATTAGAAAGCTCATAGAATCAATAAGCTCATCATCAATAAGAATTGTTAATACATACAGATTCAGAGTGTGCAGATATAGTCCACTTTATTTATGGAGCACTAGATGTTAACCTCTTCATCCAATGAAATTACCTTATTTCCTGAACAATAGTGTAAATGAACCAACAGAAATTATGTCAACCCAAAATCAATTTCTGTCTTTTTTAATCATTTCATATCACTGGAATCATTAAGTGTTGCAGAATCAAAGTAATTGCACAGAATATAAAAAGCTAATTTGAACGTTAATTATTAGCATCTCTCAATCTCGTCTCTCCATGATTTTAGGTGTGGATCAAGTGGGTATAGCTATATCGCTCGATCCGGAGTAAGTCCGGACTCAATTCTCTTCGTCAGTGAATATGAAAAAATTATTAGTGTGCCGGAATGAATATGAACCTATTCAAGTTTTTAGTAGTTTGCTTATACGGCACTTGGTCCTGCGACAAATGCTCCGTGTTATTTTTGTTTTACTCTAACCAAAGTCTTAACTTCAACCCTGAATCTAACACTACACCTAACCCTAAAACCTTACCTAAAATCCCATTGCAAACCTAACCCTAACCCTATGCCTTTGTCAAAATTAAGAACAGAGCAATCGTTGCAAGAGCAAATGTCGGGTCACAGATGAGGCACATGTGTGTAGACTTTGCAGTCAATCCTATGTGGACTTTGCAGGTCAGTTGCAGTCAATTTCATTCACTCTCCATTCTTTATTGACTTAATTGTAAACACAAAATAGCTTTAAAAACTTCCAAGTACAACAATTCACATCCATCTAAATTGAACATTATAGTCCTTGTGGGAACAAGTACATGGATCTGAAACACTTACTTTAACCGGAGTAGAATTTCCACTTCAGCCACCACTTGGGTGTTAAGTACAGACTTGCAAAGAAGCTGTTCGTTTTGGTTTTCTTTGAAAGCAAGCACATGGAGATGATGGAGTAAAAACCTTGAATCTAACAGTCTAGTACCTTCTATTATGCGCCTCTCATCACTCTAGAGGCTTGTTAACATATGAGACAGGAAGGTGCATTGGTGTGTTTTTTTATACTACCAGGGGGGTGTTTCACAAAGACTAAGATCGACTTTAAGTTGGACTTAAGTATGGCGGGCCATTCATGCCATTGGTTGCTATCACCATTGGTCTCTAAATTATAATCTTTAGATAATATTTTTCCTTCAATAATGAACTATCAAAATAGGTAAACTCTGTAGATTTGAGACCACAATTTGTACGTCCCTTGAAAGACAAATGCCAGTAAATGATGAGAGCAAACAATGGCATGAACGGCCTGCTATACTTAAGTCCAACTTAAAATCGATCTTAGTCTTTGTGAAACACCCCCCTGTATTTGTATTTTGTTTCCTTTTGTAAATGAATGGCAAGAAGGGGATGTAAATATATGTCTGTGAAACAAAGGTCCTATTAAGTGTACTCACTGTATGATCTGTGTATTCGAATTCATGGAAATAAGCATATTATGTTAATTATTATGTTTATCACATGCATTTTTTTCTTCTTATTTTCTCATCATCTGTTTTGTTTTTCTATCGCTCTTAATGATATACCCTTGTACATAATTACAATGGACCATTTTCAATGTGTTTTCTGATTTGTGCATGTTGGTTCCAGGAGGGTCCTCGGACGAGCGGATTCATTCGCCTATGCCATGTCATTGTATCTCTTTTGTCGGGGCCTGTTCGGTGTGCAATAGTTTAAACTGCTGGTTGCCAGGTCGGACAAGCCTAGAGCTTGTTCGACCTGGCAACGGTAGGCTGATGTATGCGGAATGAGCCTCGGCGCCGAAGACCAGGGGATCTGACGCGAGCGGGTTGATTCGCATCTCTGGGGTCTCTCTGGGAGCAGGCATGCGCAAAATTTGATGCATGCTGATGGTGGTCTCGTACTTAATTTATACTGGGAATCTCGCTCAACAGACAAGCCGAGCTTTTCTGAGATTTCCTTTTGTTCCCTCTCAGTTGTTAAATCAAGCAATATACAATATTTTGTCTTATTCTAGAACCTTATGTACTCTGTAAACTTATTTTGTTTCGTAGATACTTATCAGTATTTGTTACTTGATATAATTCATTTTTTCTATTATATATTGTAATACTGTATGGTATATATATGTTATTTCAATTTTTGATATTTGAGTGGAAAAATAAATAAATAATTTTGTTTTAATTACAAAAATTGCTTACAATGTAGAGTAACCTATACAGCTAAGATTAGGCACTGCAGGGAGCAGGAAACACACATGTTCACTCCTTGCTTGCCTGTGAAGAACTGCCTGAGATTATGCAATACTACTTCTCAACCTCGGGGGTCATTTTGCAAATATATTTCCAATTTTGCATGTACATTTGTACCACAACTATAAATAATAAATATTCAAATAACAGAGCTTGCAAATGAAAGGAATATACGTAGATCTCTGTACATATTAACAACCTGCAATAAATGTGAATTATTCGAATAAGGACTTAACCGATCACACTGGAAAGAACAAAATTTACTGAACCATGGGAAACACGAAAGGAGGAACAAAAGACATTTCAAGTACCACAGCCAATAAAATTTTAATTGATGCATTAGTCAGTAGTCTACCACGGCTTTGGTAGTTACTATGGAAACATTTACTTTCATTTTCTTGTATTTATAGGATCAGATCTTAAAATACCCTCAGGTAGATAATTAGTGCAAAGTTTGCAAATGCCTTGAATTAAGTTGAAGAGCTGATTGGTATTAATTGGGACATTCAATCCCTAACAATTATCACATTTCAGGGATTTTCATTACAAATTTGGAATGCTAATGATTTTTTTTTAAAGCAGAGGCGGGTCCAGGACAGGGGGGGGGGGTGACAGATAACCAGACCTTTCTTTTTTCTTTTCCTTGTTTTTTGTGCTTTTTTGCTCCTCATAAATTTTTGGTTATACATGTTAGTCAACACATGCTAACATCTGGTGATCTTTTTATTTTATTTTGGTAAGATTTTGGGGGAATTAGACAGGGGCGGGTCCAGGAGGGGGGAGGGGTTGTGGGTGGCGCATGCCCCCCTTCCTTTTTCCTTCCGAAAAAAGCTAGATAAGGCACTTCAGCTAAATCATTTATAAATATCAATACTCAAATTGGATAACATTCAAAATAAATAGAGAAGGGAGGTGAAGATTGACAGAGAGAAAGAGCTAGGAGATGACAGGAAAGGAAGAGTTTCACATCTTCCTTAGATAGAGTAGAGGTGTCGTGGTCGAGTGGATACGTCACCGGATTGTGGATAACAAGGTCCGCAGTTCAAGTCCTGCTGCAGCACCAATGTCCTTTGACAAGACATTGATCTACATTTGCCTTACTCAACCCAGGTGATGTAAATGGGTACCTGGCAGGAATTAATTCCTTGAAATGCTAGAGCGCCGTAATGGCAGCCATGCTAAAGCCAGGGTAATAAGCACCCGGAGTGTCAAGTCTAACAGATATGAGCGCTATACAAGAACCCAATATTTTGAGTCTAACTGAGAATAATCTTTGAAAATATTGCACTTCTTGAATCGATTAAAGCTGTATTTTCAGTGCAAATGATAACAGAGAAATTATTCAACAGGTTATTCTATCGCAAAGTAAAATATATAACAGACCTTAGAACCAATGGAATAAAGAGCCAAATTAGGCTTTAAAAAAATCATACTCATATGCAATGACATGGTGATCTGCAAGAAGGCCGTTACTGCCACTGACAATACAGCCTTCTTGCAGATAGCAGATGAGTTGATTGTGGCTTGACTTTATCAAAAGTATAGGGTTAGGGATAGGGTTGCAATTGGGTTTAGGGTTGGGTATAGGGTCAGGATTACAGTTCGGTAAATGTATTACGCTGGGTCCAGGGTTGAATTTAGAAATGCGGCTAGTGTACGATATTACTGCATAGAAATTGTCACAGGACCATGTGACGTAAAACCATCAAACACATGTTCTGCTCTGGGCTGTACTTTGTAAGAGAAATAGGGCTAGGGGTTGGGTGAGGGTTGATTGGGCTTTATGATAAGGGTTAGGGTTAAGGTCATGGTCAGGGTTAGTTATCATATATATCTTCCTGGTTTGCAGTAAGAATTTTGGGCAGCATTATAGAAAGTGATAACGGAACAACTGTCACTAGAGCATTTGTGTCACAGAACTAATGACATACCTGACTTGCCCAATGGAGCGGTGTCTTCTCATCGATGTCTGTCTGATAGATGTCACCCCCTCGTAGCATGAGAAGCTGGATGTGCTCCGGTCGGTTATGAAAGGCCGCCCAATGGAGTGCAGTCATGCCCTCATTGTCTGGTTTGTCAATGTCGTTGACGCTCAGTGACTGCAGGAGAGCCGACAGTGTCCTAGATGCAAGAGGTATCAGAAGATCACAGATAAGAGTCAGGATTCATTTTTCATGACTGCAAATAATGCTAGTACAGTTACACCTTTACATAAACCCTGATCAAAGGAATAAAGAAAGGTGGTCTTAAGAAGTAAATGCCCAAAGGAGTGTGGTCATACCGTCATTTTCCTGATCGTCAATCACGCTCAATCACTGCAGGAGAGCTGACAGGGTACCGGGTACAAGATGGGAACAATATGGTATTTAAAGTTTACAGACAGGGGTCTTTACATACAGGTGATCAGTACAGCAGGTGGACTGTATTTGACTGGCAGATAGCACTTAAGACCAAAGACTTTACATCCTATTGAAGGAACATGGTGATACACGATTAAAGCCCTATCAAAGCACAATGGGCAAAATCTTGGTTCTGAAACTGGGACCTTCCTGTAACAAGACTTATCTATAAAGCTATTACACTCTTTTTATGCAATTTCAATTACAGTGAAATTGAATGTAGCAACTACATGCATTGAAATAACACTTATAGAGACCATATTTCATGTTTCCCTTACTGAATTTCTCATTAGTGTTAGTGTTAATATTGTTAAGCATATATATCAGGAACCTGTACATAAAGACCTCCTGTCTATAAAGACTTTTTTGTTTCCAATGAGCAGTCTTTATATACAGTTTTGACTCATTCAATTCACAATGCACTGTACGATGAATTTTGTCAAGTATAATCATTCCACCCAGTATTTGTAATGCTCTAACTCTACATAAAGAATGTGATCAAGGCACAGAGAAAAGGCAGCAAGAACAGGCAAACACGCTTTTACAAAAGACAACAGAAGAAATATGTTAGAATTCAATTTCTAACAAATCACTCCCATGGGCAATATTCAGAAATATAGCGAAAAACTTGTGGCAATGCATTACAAAGGAAAAGTGAATACACATGTAAAACTTCAATTGGTTATGTGGGCAAATTGCCAATATACATAAGATTCTCCCCAGCAAATTGGTGACTTGAGATTTCAACAAAATAAGCTCCACCTGAGTGAAATTTCCAAAATAAATTCCCTAAGGGGAAGGTCTACAAAATGCTTCCTGCATTTCATAACTCTACATCTCAAATAGAAAAGTTTGTTGACCTCTCTCTGTCATCCCTTCTTTATTTCCCCATCTCTATTCTTTTCTTTATTGCCTTGTTCTTTTTTCTTCATCAAACTATAAACACATTCATAAAGTACAGGAGAAGTAGGACAACCTCTTCTCCATGATTTTATTTAGAGATGCTATTTCTTATTAATCACTCCATTCATCCAGATTTATTATTGTATTTTCCAATTCTGGTTATTAAGAGACCAACTTTTCGTCAGGCTCTAAGAGTCTTTCTAAGTCTTTCTAAGTCTTTCTAAGTTGAATGACATTTATGAGAATAACAATTCCTATTCGTTTCCATGGTAACACACCGTTTATAAATCATTAAGCTACCATACCCTCGGAGATGCTTTACAGCTCAAACGTCAGTTCAAATTAATGGATTACATCACTGAAACATCACAAAGAAGATCAGATGTATACAATTCATGAATGCGAGCTCTACACCGATTCATTTTAAAAAGGGTCTGGATTGCAATACACCAGTTTACTCATTTTAACTCAGTTTAACTTGACAACTAAAAAGCTTGCCAGAGGCTCACCCAACATAGCAACAACAATGTATGCAAACTGGAATTCATATAGTAATGCATTTTATGCAAAAATTCTTACTTAATTCTTACAAAGATACATACATAATAATAATAATAATTATAATAGCTCACATTTATAATGCGCTTAATACTTTGTTTCTAGGCGCAGCACATATTATTACCTAGGTCATCGGCTTCAGGCTTACCCGCACACAATGTATGCTCATTCTCCACTCCCTGGGGAGCATTTCGGCCAGTCGCCACTTGCTCATCCAATAATGTACCCCCTCCTCCTCTTTTAAAAGTCAAACTCTTTCTCTCTCTTGTTCTCCTTTGTTTTGCTGTGAAAATGTTCTCAACATTTTTCATAAAACATCGTGATTTACACTAATATGCCTACATGACCTCATCTCTCATGACCTTTTCTTCATATTACTGTAGTTAGAAAAACAGCATTTTTCCCTTTTCCTATCTTTCTTTTTTGCAGGTCACTGTCTTCCTATCATATCTATATTTCAGTCAAAATGAGAGCTGCAAGCAATATATCAAGCTTCATATGCTGAGTCTTTAGCAGCCCTCCTATCTCACATTTTTACTCTATCAATATTTTAGTGTTTTTTTGTAACTCAATATTGTCACTAGGATACGGCAGTACTTGAATTGAGCATGAATCTATTCCAAATTGCTTGAAAAGACTTGAAAATTTTCAAGTGAACACAATCAGTATAGCACATAAGCGTATTCACTTCACTTGTTTTTCTTTGACCTATGAGACTGTTGATTTGCAAATGCACACAGATAAAATGCCATGTTTATGTACATGTATGTAAACATTCATTCACTTAATGAAGATTTCAGTTGTTATAGAAACTTATGAGACGTTTATTCTTTTGTCATCTTTATGCCCTTTACACTAAAGATGTATTC
>CP137677.1:11310261-11340993 GCA_037976565.1 Mesocentrotus franciscanus | reverse complement strand
TTATTAGCATCTCTCAATCTCGTCTCTCCATGATTTCAGGTGTGGATCAAGTGGGTATAGCTATATCGCTCGATCCGGAGTAAGTCCGGACTCAATTCTCTTCGTCAGTGAATATGAAAAAATTATTAGTGTGCCGGAATGAATATGAACCTATTCAAGTTTTTAGTAGTTTGCTTACGGCACTTGCTCCTGCGACAAATGCTCCGTGTTATTTTGTTTTACTCTATACCAAAGTCTTAACTTCAACCCTGAATCTAACACTACACCTAACCCTAAAACCTTACCTAAAATCCCATTGCAAACCTAACCCTAACCCTATGCCTTTGTCAAAATTAAGAACAGAGCAATCGTTGCAAGAGCAAATGTCGGGTCACAGATGAGGCACGTGTGTGTAGACTTTGCAGTCAATCCTATGTGGACTTTGCAGGTCAGTTGCAGTCAATTTCATTCACTCTCCATTCTTAATTGACTTAATTGTAAACACAAAATAGCTTTAAAAACTTCCAAGTACAACAATTCACATCCATCTAAATTGAACATTATAGTCCTTGTGGGAACAAGTACATGGATCTGAAACACTTACTTTAACCGGAGTAGAATTTCCACTTCAGCCACCACTTGGGTGTTAAGTACAGACTTGCAAAGAAGCTGTTCGTTTTGGTTTTCTTTGAAGGCAAGCACATGGAGATGATGGAGTCAAAAACCTTGAATCTAACAGTCTAGTACCTTCTATTATGCGCCTCTCATCACTCTAGAGGCTTGTTAACATATGAGACAGGAAGGTGCATTGGTGTGTTTTTTTATACTACCAGGGGGGTGTTTCACAAAGACTAAGATCGACTTTAAGTTGGACTTAAGTATGGCGGGCCATTCATGCCATTGGTTGCTATCACCATTGGTCTCTAAATTATAATCTTTAGATAATATTTTTCCTTCAATAATGAACTATCAAAATAGGTAAACTCTGTAGATTTGAGACCACAATTTGTACGTCCCTTGAAAGACAAATGCCAGTAAATGATGAGAGCAAACAATGGCATGAGCGGCCTGCTATACTTAAGTCCAACTTAAAGTCGATCTTAGTCTTTGTGAAACACCCCCCTGTATTTGTATTTTGTTTTCCTTTTGTAAATGAATGGCAAGAAGGGGATGTAAATATATGTCTGTGAAACAAAGGTCCTATTAAGTGTACTCACTGTATGATCTGTGTATTCGAATTCATGGAAATAAGCATATTATGTTAATTATTATGTTTATCACATGCATTTTTTTCTTCTTATTTTCTCATCATCTGTTTTGTTTTTCTATCGCTCTTAATGATATACCCTTGTACATAATTACAATGGACCATTTTCAATGTGTTTTCTGATTTGTGCATGTTGGTTCCAGGAGGGTCCTCGGACGGCGGATTCATTCGCCTATGCCGTGTCATTGTATCTCTTTTGTCGGGGCCTGTTCGGTGTGCAATAGTTTAAACTGCTGGTTGCCAGGTCGGACAAACCGCTTGTTCGACCTGGCAACGGTAGGCTGATGTATGCGGACTGAGTCTCGGCGCCGAAGAACAGGGGATCTGGCGCGGCGGGTTGATTCGCATCTCTGGGGTCTCTCTGGGAGCAGGCATGCGCAAAATTTGATGCATGCTGATGGTGGTCTCGTACTTAATTTATACTGGGAATCTCGCTCAACTGACAAGCCAAGCTTTTCTGAGATTTCCTTTTGTTCCCTCTCAGTTGTTAAATCAAGCAATATACAATATTTTGTCTTATTCTAGAACCTTATGTACTCTGTAAACTGATTTTGTTTCGTAGATACTTATCAGTATTTGTTACTTGATATAATTCATTTTTTCTATTATATATTGTAATACTGTATGGTATATATATGTTATTTCAATTTTTGATATTTGAGTGGAAAAATAAATAAATAATTTTTTTTTTAATTACAAAAATTGCTTACAATGTAGAGTAACCTATACAGCTAAGATTAGGCACTGCAGGGAGCAGGAAACACACATGTTCACTCCTTGCTTCCCTGTGAAGAACTGCCTGAGATTATGCAATAATACTTCTCAACCTCAACCAATATTTGCAATTTTGCATGTACATTTGTATCACAACTATAAATAACAAATATTAAAATAACAGAGCTTGCAAATGAAAGGAATATCGTAGATCTCTGCACATATTAACAACCTGCAATAAATGTGAATTATTCAAATTAGGACTTAACCAATCACACTGGAAAGAACAAAATTTACTGAACCATGGGAAACACGAAAGGAGGAACAAAAGACATTTCAAGTACCACAGCCAATAAAATTTTAATTGATGCATTAGTCAGTAGTCTGCCACAGCTTTGGTAGTTACTATGGAAACATTTACTTTCATTTTCTTGTATCTATAGGATCAGATCTTAAAATACCCTCAGGTAGATAATTAGTGCAAAGTTTGCAAATGCCTTGAATTAAGTTGAAGAGCTGATTGGTATTAATTGGGACATTCAATCCCTAACAATTATCACATTTCAGGGATTTTCATTACAAATTTGGAATGCTAATGATTTTTTTAAAGCAGAGACGGATCCAGGACAGGGGGTGACAGATATCCAGACCTTTCTTTTTCTTTTCCTTGTTTTTGTGCTTTTTGCTCCTCATAAATTTTGGTTATACATGTTAGTCAACACATGCTAACATCTGGTGATCTTTTATTTTATTTTGGTAGATTTTGGGAATTAGACAGGGCGGGTCAGGAGGAGGGGTTGTGGGTGGCAGCCTTTTCCTTCCGAAAAGCTAGATAAGGCACTTCAGCTAAATCATTTATAAATATCAATACTCAAATTGGATAACATTCAAAATAAATAGAGAAGGGAGGTGAAGATTGACAGAGAGAAAGAGCTAGGAGATGACAGGAAAGGAAGAGTTTCACATCTTCCTTAGATAGAGTAGAGGTGTCGTGGTCGAGTGGATACGTCACCGGATTGTGGATAACAAGGTCCGCAGTTCAAGTCCTGCTGCAGCACCAATGTCCTTTGACAAGACATTGATCTACATTTGCCTTACTCAACCCAGGTGATGTAAATGGGTACCTGGCAGGAATTAATTCCTTGAAATGCTAGAGCGCCGTAATGGCAGCCATGCTAAAGCCAGGGTAATAAGCACCAGTGTCAAGTCTAACAGATATGAGCGCTATACAAGAACCCAATATTTTGAGTCTAACTGAGAATAATCTTTGAAAATATTGCACTTCTTGAATCGATTAAAGCTGTATTTTCAGTGCAAATGATAACAGAGAAATTATTCAACAGGTTATTCTATCGCAAAGTAAAATATATAACAGACCTTAGAACCAATGGAATAAAGAGCCAAATTAGGCTTTAAAAAAATCATACTCATATGCAATGACATGGTGATCTGCAAGAAGGCCGTTACTGCCACTGACAATACAGCCTTCTTGCAGATAGCAGATGAGTTGATTGTGGCTTGACTTTATCAAAAGTATAGGGTTAGGGATAGGGTTGCAATTGGGTTTAGGGTTGGGTATAGGGTCAGGATTACAGTTCGGTAAATGTATTACGCTGGGTCCAGGGTTGAATTTAGAAATGCGGCTAGTGTACGATATTACTGCATAGAAATTGTCACAGGACCATGTGACGTAAAACCATCAAACACATGTTCTGCTCTGGGCTGTACTTTGTAAGAGAAATAGGGCTAGGGGTTGGGTGAGGGTTGATTGGGCTTTATGATAAGGGTTAGGGTTAAGGTCATGGTCAGGGTTAGTTATCATATATATCTTCCTGGTTTGCAGTAAGAATTTTGGGCAGCATTATAGAAAGTGATAACGGAACAACTGTCACTAGAGCATTTGTGTCACAGAACTAATGACATACCTGACTTGCCCAATGGAGCGGTGTCTTCTCATCGATGTCTGTCTGATAGATGTCACCCCCTCGTAGCATGAGAAGCTGGATGTGCTCGGTCGGTTATGAAAGGCCGCCCAATGGAGTGCAGTCATGCCCTCATTGTCTGGTTTGTCAATGTCGTTGACGCTCAGTGACTGCAGGAGAGCCGACAGTGTCCTAGATGCAAGAGGTATCAGAAGATCACAGATAAGAGTCAGGATTCATTTTCATGACTGCAAATAATGCTAGTACAGTTACACCTTTACATAAACCCTGATCAAAGGAATAAAGAAAGGTGGTCTTAAGAAGTAAATGCCCAAAGGAGTGTGGTCATACCGTCATTTTCCTGATCGTCAATCACGCTCAATCACTGCAGGAGAGCTGACAGGGTACCGGGTACAAGATGGGAACAATATGGTATTTAAAGTTTACAGACAGGGGTCTTTACATACAGGTGATCAGTACAGCAGGTGGACTGTATTTGACTGGCAGATAGCACTTAAGACCAAAGACTTTACATCCTATTGAAGGAACATGGTGATACACGATTAAAGCCCTATCAAAGCACAATGGGCAAAATCTTGGTTCTGAAACTGGGACCTTCCTGTAACAAGACTTATCTATAAAGCTATTACACTCTTTTTATGCAATTTCAATTACAGTGAAATTGAATGTAGCAACTACATGCATTGAAATAACACTTATAGAGACCATATTTCATGTTTCCCTTACTGAATTTCTCATTAGTGTTAGTGTTAATATTGTTAAGCATATATATCAGGAACCTGTACATAAAGACCTCCTGTCTATAAAGACTTCTTTTGTTTCCAATGAGCAGTCTTTATATACAGTTTTGACTCATTCAATTCACAATGCACTGTACGATGAATTTTGTCAAGTATAATCATTCCACCCAGTATTTGTAATGCTCTAACTCTACATAAAGAATGTGATCAAGGCACAGAGAAAAGGCAGCAAGAACAGGCAAACACGCTTTTACAAAAGACAACAGAAGAAATATGTTAGAATTCAATTTCTAACAAATCACTCCCATGGGCAATATTCAGAAATATAGCGAAAAACTTGTGGCAATGCATTACAAAGGAAAAGTGAATACACATGTAAAACTTCAATTGGTTATGTGGGCAAATTGCCAATATACATAAGATTCTCCCCAGCAAATTGGTGACTTGAGATTTCAACAAAATAAGCTCCACCTGAGTGAAATTTCCAAAATAAATTCCCTAAGGGGAAGGTCTACAAAATGCTTCCTGCATTTCATAACTCTACATCTCAAATAGAAAAGTTTGTTGACCTCTCTCTGTCATCCCTTCTTTATTTCCCCATCTCTATTCTTTTCTTTATTGCCTTGTTCTTTTTTCTTCATCAAACTATAAACACATTCATAAAGTACAGGAGAAGTAGGACAACCTCTTCTCCATGATTTTATTTAGAGATGCTATTTCTTATTAATCACTCCATTCATCCAGATTTATTATTGTATTTTCCAATTCTGGTTATTAAGAGACCAACTTTTCGTCAGGCTCTAAGAGTCTTTCTAAGTCTTTCTAAGTCTTTCTAAGTTGAATGACATTTATGAGAATAACAATTCCTATTCGTTTCCATGGTAACACACCGTTTATAAATCATTAAGCTACCATACCCTCGGAGATGCTTTACAGCTCAAACGTCAGTTCAAATTAATGGATTACATCACTGAAACATCACAAAGAAGATCAGATGTATACAATTCATGAATGCGAGCTCTACACCGATTCATTTTAAAAAGGGTCTGGATTGCAATACACCAGTTTACTCATTTTAACTCAGTTTAACTTGACAACTAAAAAGCTTGCCAGAGGCTCACCCAACATAGCAACAACAATGTATGCAAACTGGAATTCATATAGTAATGCATTTTATGCAAAAATTCTTACTTAATTCTTACAAAGATACATACATAATAATAATAATAATTATAATAGCTCACATTTATAATGCGCTTAATACTTTGTTTCTAGGCGCAGCACATATTATTACCTAGGTCATCGGCTTCAGGCTTACCCGCACACAATGTATGCTCATTCTCCACTCCCTGGGGAGCATTTCGGCCAGTCGCCACTTGCTCATCCAATAATGTACCCCCTCCTCCTCTTTTAAAAGTCAAACTCTTTCTCTCTCTTGTTCTCCTTTGTTTTGCTGTGAAAATGTTCTCAACATTTTTCATAAAACATCGTGATTTACACTAATATGCCTACATGACCTCATCTCTCATGACCTTTTCTTCATATTACTGTAGTTAGAAAAACAGCATTTTTTCCCCTTTTCCTATCTTTCTTTTTTGCAGGTCACTGTCTTCCTATCATATCTATATTTCAGTCAAAATGAGAGCTGCAAGCAATATATCAAGCTTCATATGCTGAGTCTTTAGCAGCCCTCCTATCTCACATTTTTACTCTATCAATATTTTAGTGTTTTTTTGTAACTCAATATTGTCACTAGGATACGGCAGTACTTGAATTGAGCATGAATCTATTCCAAATTGCTTGAAAAGACTTGAAAATTTTCAAGTGAACACAATCAGTATAGCACATAAGCGTATTCACTTCACTTGTTTTTCTTTGACCTATGAGACTGTTGATTTGCAAATGCACACAGATAAAATGCCATGTTTATGTACATGTATGTAAACATTCATTCACTTAATGAAGATTTCAGTTGTTATAGAAACTTATGAGACGTTTATTCTTTTGTCATCTTTATGCCCTTTACACTAAAGATGTATTCCGTGTGATAGCAAAAGAAGAGTTTACAACTTCTACACTTACCTATATGTTAAAACCCATTATTATTGGAGCAGTATTTTGGTATAATTCAAGTTTTGAAAAATTGTTACAAGTCATCCCTATTTCAGACTTTGTTTACAAACATTGAACCAAATATAATATGTCGTAGTCATGTCTTTGCTATTGTCCAAAGATATGTAGTGCAGTAGCTTATTAGCATATTCCTATTCATGTGCTTCCTTCCTTTTGTCCAGCACAGTCTTGGGCTTCCTGCAAGTTTCGAATTCTAATCTCTATTAATATTAGGGTGATTCAGATAGTTTTCTCGCACAGTTTTGTTGTTAAACAGGTGAAGGCAATATTTTAATAGCTTGGGCGTGAAATTCCTTATACGGGACGAACCCTAGTTAGCATTAATATTGGGCACTCGAAGCTTAGGATCTGGAGAGGCAAGACCTAGCTCTTAGTGATAATGTCTTAGAGCAGCCGCGCAGCTAGCCTGCTAGGGGTTTGGTGGCTTCAGCTAGGCCGACAGAGTCGGGCGACGGCAGCATGTTTGGGCTGCACCTTTTGAAACTAGGCGTGGCAGTTTCTTGTATTCCTAACTTGCACCAGAATTGTCTGTACTGGACACAGGCTGCTCCTGTCTTCCAAGCTTTCTTTTCACCAGTTAAACTGTAAGTGAACTAGAAATATCGCAATCTGTATTGCTGCGCAATGCGAATGTATCCCCCGGCAGTGGCAGCGATTTTGTGTCATCCTTATGTTCGAAGGAGGGACAAAGATCCCCTCTCCCCTCCCTGAAACAAAAGGATGATGTAGAGATCGCCACTAGTGGCTCGGACTATTGTCAAGACTAGGATAGGAGCAGCATCACCAAACCAATATTTGTGTAGATTAGAGTATATGCATCTCTGTAGAAAATTTGAAAGAAATCCGTCGAGAAATGTGGCAGTTAGATTGCATAAAAGACATATGACCTTTGACCATATAAAGACGGAACAATGAGGGCAGCATCGCCCAAAAATGAAGATGTGTAGATTGTACCAAGATACATCTCCTTTCAAAATTTGAAAGAAATCCGTCATGAAATATGACCTGCAAAGCGCACACTAGACACCTGCCAAAATATGACCTTTGACCCTATAAAACATGGGACACTCGTGGCAGCATCACCAAAAACTATAGGTGCGTAGATTTTACCGACATACACTTCCATACTCAATTTGAAAGAAATCTGTTAAGAAATGATGCAGTTAGACCACACACTAGAGTGCACACAAGATATCTGTCAAAATATGACCTTTGACCCTATAAAAGACGGAACACTGGAGGCAGCATCAGTAAAATCTATAGGCTTTAATTGTAGATCGTACCAAGATACACCTTCGTTCAAAATTTGAACAAAATCCCTTGAGAAATGTGGCCTATATAGCGCACACAAACCATCCACAAAAATATGGTCTTACCCTATAGAAGACGGAACAATGGGGGCAGCATCACCAAAAGTTAATGGTGTGTAGATTATACCAAGCTACACCTCCAAACAAAATTTGAAAGAAATCCGTCCAGAAATGATGCAGTTAGACCGCACACTAGAGTGCGCACTAGAGTGCACACAAGATCTATCAAAATATGACCTTTGATCCTATAAAAGACGGATCACCAAAAACTATAGGTGTGTAGATTATACATGTACCAAGAGACACCTCCAAACAAAATTTGAAAGAAATCTGTTAAGAAATGATGCAGTTAGACCACACACTAGAGTGCACACAAGATATTGTTAGCATGCAGATCAGTGAGCACATAATTTAAAACATGCTGAATTCACTTTCATCACTATTTATGGCATTTCGTATTTATATATTTTTTTGAAAAGAGAAATCATTATGAGAGTGGTGATGCAGCACTAAATCAAAATGCAGTAAACCTCTTAAAATCAGCTTTCCTACCAGGAATGTTGTCTCCCTATAGAGACAAATTTCGTCTGCAAATGAGATGAAAGCGTGTGGAAAATACCAGACAAAAAGTTCTATACATTACTGGCTATTTATCTATATTGACTGTTTGGAGCCAGAATGGGATTAAAATTTGAAATAAAGAATAACGGTTAATCTAGTGGCTTCAAACTGACGATATATTCATGCATTTGTCTGTATGTGTAGACGTATGTGTGTATCATCCTTCTATAGGAACAAAACAAAAACTGAAAAATCATTTTTTTTTTATATAAGATAGTTCCTTTATATTGTTTCTATATTTATCTAATATTACTATTATTAATAATAATGATTAGTAGTAGCAGCATAAGAAGTAGTAGTAGTAGTAGTTATAGTACTAGCAGTAGTATTGAAGATCTTTTTCCAGAATCTCTACAGCAAAATTGGATTACCGAATCAGCAGCTATACATTTTTTCTCTCCTTTCAATTCCAAAGCTATACATTTTTTTGTACACTATATTTCCAGCATCCTGAGCTAATTGCTCTGCACTCCCCGCTTTTTGTTCCCACTGGGAAAATAACAGTAGTTGCTTTAAAAAAAAAATCCATACATAAAAGAGGCTCCATATATAGTGCACCGAAACCGGAATGCATATCATGGGAGTAGTAAATGTCATGGAACAGACGAGCGTGTCATATAGATTTCTTGGGCAGGTGCAAATAAAGCTCTGAACACAAAACCAACATTAAGAAATGAAGGGGGAAAAAATGCATCACTTGAAATCTGTGCACTGGTCTGAACAAACCAGCCAAGGAAATGATCTGATTGATATGTATCCTCTTAGGTTTAAAATAAAATGTGGATGGAACTGCATAAATCTGAACGCTGCTCGATAAAAATAGAGAAAACTGCCCTTTAGTTTTTTGTATGTGTGGTTCCCTACCTTCATTTAGAAAATGCACACAGAAAAATGGCTGCATTTATTTATCAGTTAAAGGCCAGGTTCATTGAAATTTGGAAAAAAGGCAAATCACACCTCTACAGATTGCTGAGAACATTAACAAAATGACTAAAGTACTTTTAAAGCCCTCACTATTGTGAGGAATAAATTAATTGCAATTTTGATACCCTTTCCAAAACCCACTCACAAAGTGAAATGACGGCGTTATTTACATGCGATAAAATGACGTCACATTATGAACAACCTGCAATCACACATTCGGGACAATGTTGGATACCCATTGCAATTTTTAGATATGGGTTAACGTTGTTTGTATATTTACCGCCAGTTGTGATATTTCCTTTATTTTAGGCACTTTGAATGAGATACACTGAATAAATAATACTTTCTACAAATGTGTATTCGATTTTTATGTTATTTACCGTCACATTTGACCATAAAAATCGGAAAATAATCACATATTCTGAGGGCAGCTCAGCGTGTATGTGTCGGATCTGGGAGTGCCTAAGACATTTTGCATGCTGAACTAACGACTCTTCTGGGGCAAAATATGCGACAAGTTTACATATAATTGTCCAAATATTCATTACGAAAATGTCTGATTAGGCCGATTAGTTTAGATTTTTGATAGATAAATGGGGAAAGTGGAAGTCGAGAGAAGACTTAGATCAGTCCGGTTCGCGATTCACAGCTAGCTCGATCAAGCGCCGGGCCGGCTGGCCTGGCTGTGATATGCGGGCTCATGTAGATACGCAGCGACTGCGGCTGCCCGACAGCTTGTGCTTGTCCATCGACTTCGGCAAAATCTTCCAGATCTTCTTCTAGGTCTAGATCTCCCAAATCTCCATTGTCGTTGTCGTTGTCCGAGGTACTTCCTTCTTCTATCTCCTCAAAACTCAAATCAAGTATGTTTTCGTCCATATCGATATTTTCAGGGTGACTTTGATGAAGGTAAACAACGTTGGGTAAGAATGGGTACGGTCCTCAAGAGTCAATGCAATACATGTGAATTGCACGCAAACTGCATCGCGCACCGATCAGCTGAGCGGCCCATTGTATTAATTGTTCATTGTGCTACGTCACTCAAAAATCACCTGACTTACGATGTTTTCGGGGTCTCGAGTGGGGTGATATTTCGTCAAGTTTAATCAACTTTTATAATTTTCGCACGAATTTACAAGTTACACAAATGTGATAGTTTTACTCAGTGTAATGTTCTGATTACAATGATACCAAATTCAGTCGATTTCAAAATCAATGAACCTGGCCTTTAATTGTATTTTGGGGGAGAATTAGTTAACTCTGAGTTAATCATTCTTCGAAATGCCTGGCCAGATATCATTCCTTAAACTGCTAGAGCGCTGTAATGGCATCCATGCTAAAGCCAGAGTAAAACTGGAGCAATAATCAGAGATGCCACTGAGAGGCATACAAATTTCCTGAACTTTATGCACAAGGGCTAGAGGGGGTTCCCGGGGTCTGATGTAGGGCCCGCACCCCCTAAAGCCACAGGGTTTTTGTGCTTCTGGAGTACACAAAAACAGTTTCAATGCATGTAAATATGCTCTTTTAAGAACTATAAATATTCATTTATCCATACATATATACATGTTTAACTAACTGCCTCACAGGATCAAAGAAAAAGAGGCAAAAGACGAAGATTATTCTGTTTTTCCGGAACCATTTCTATTTTGATGAAAAATCTGGAATTCTGGAAATATATTCTGAATAATAATGGAGCACCAGGAGGGGGTTTCACAAAGATCCTAAGTTGGACTTAACAATTATGGAAAGCCGTTAGCATCTTTGAAAATATTTTGTAAAAGTTATTTTAAAAGGCATAAAATGTTGATTCAAACCATTCACATGTTCTATTATTTCATTTCATTTCATTTCATTTCATTTATTATGTCCATGAAAGGATAATTGTTCGTATTTACATTAACAGTCTTGCTTTACAGTAATTACACAAGTACAACATATAATTGACAATCATAATTACTTAATTAAATACATGTGAATCGTATTTTTTTTTTCCACAATAAACACATAATCAAGGAGATTTCATATTCTTGATGTGGGAATTTTTCCTTTTCAATATATTTTATTTTAAGGCTACAAATGGCTATCCATAATTTTTAAGTCCAACTTAGAGTTAAGTTCGACTTAGGATCTTTGTGAAACACCCCCCTGGAGCGACCATGTACCAGACATGACTACTATAAAAGAACCCACTATCCTTATTATCATTTTCCTATCTGAGAGACTACAAATATGACCCTGGAATTTGGATTGACCTACATGAAGTAATCCTCTCCAGCAATTTGCTGGAATTGGGTGGAAGCGGACATTTGATTGCATGGATTCCCAGTGATTACTCAACCTCTGCTCTATTTAAAGGTACTACATGTATGTCCCATTTGCAGGCCAAAAAAATGAAAAGGTGAAATTCCAACGGCATTTGAAAGACAATACCAATTTCGAACTTCCTTAAAAAAAAGGGGGCTTGAAAATGTCTTTAAGTGGGAAAATAACGACTATTAGTTGTCGAATCGACTTAGGAGCTATAGAGCCAGTAAGTAATAGTCTGATTTTCAGACCATTGTACCGAATGGTCGTACGTTTTATGCTGCGCAAAGATTCAATCAGTTTAATTTTGGCCATTACAAGAAGTGGGTTATTGATGTAGACAAATGCTCATGTACCCTTTACAGCTCATTTTATGTATGTTATTACCAACGATGAAAAAAGCCAGTCAGTCACTCAATAGTGTCTGACAGTGAAGTCTAGCAAGTAAACGGGTTTCCTTGCATAATTTGAATATTAGGACACTGCTAACGGGACATAGTATCTTTAAAATGACACAGATTAAATCAATGTATACTCTGTCTGAGCCATACATGTACATCCATACTGAATGATGGAAGTTTTAGCCCTGTTTACACATGAGACTTTAAAGATACCTCAAGAAAGAGCAGCAACAGAATGCATGTATGAAAATGAATAGCAAAGAGAGAGAGAGAGAGAGAGAGAAAGAGAGCAATAATTAAGGAGATTAAAACATAGCTGCACATAACAATGTGTACCCACTATCTGTGTTTTACAAGATACAGGAATGTGAAGTACATTATGATCATTTCATATTACCTCAATGCAGCATTATTTTTTTTCAAGTGATTTTCCACTTTGTGTCTGAATGACATTTATATAATATTGACTGGCCTCGAGGGAGATACCAGGAAATATAGCCACTACTGAAATCATTTGGACAGAGTTGAAGATGAGGTCGGTATGATTTCAGTAAGGGCAATATATCCTTGTATCTCCTGAAAAATAAGCCAGTCAATATTATAATTATTACCTATACCCGGTATACCTTTGTGAATCAGGAAAGGGTACTGTACGGTTACTATACGCTAGGCTGCTCTGCGCCGCATTAAAGTGTGCTCAAACTTTGCAGTGATTCAGCTGCTTGGAAGGTTCAGGATGTTAAATGGGGAAAATGCATATCGGGCTCAACCGCTCAATATTGACTGCAATTTTTGTATACAAAATAAAAGGTGAACCCCGGAAGAGTGAAAATAACATGGAATATTTCCCGCTTGGAACTGTTACTTTGTGGACCTGGCAATATGCATTTTAAGTGCATGGATAAGTTACCTTGTATAGGTAATAACTGATATTATTGCAGTGATATTATCATGCAGTGAATATCACATTAAGATATGATGTCCCTACAATATAGTACATGCCTCCATAGAGCTTTGGTAATTATACCTACACAATTTTAACTCCAGCAACTGTTATCAGCACACAGTGCGATTAAGTGAATAATCCCACCAGGTATACCTACTTACCAGTACACCTACATTGTAGGTGGAGAGTGGCAATTTTAGATGAATGTCTTGCCAAAGAACATTCGTGTAGTGACCGGGAATGGTTCAACTCCATACCATGAGGGACTTTGAAGTGCTTGGGGGTAAAACATCTTGTCTTGTGAACCCTTCATCACAAGCCCCATTTTCAGATGCCCTGTTTAAGCCCAACAGACTCTTCGTTACGAGTCAAAGACTCATTGGGGTGGATTTTACAGTCTACTGATTCATGGAGTGCCAACCTCAGCAACCCCATCATACAAAATACCCTGATCCTCTAACTTGATGAATAAACAAAATTCTTGTCAACATGAAATCGATTTCTCCTTTTCATTTAAAGACTATTAAAAAAATTGTTATACAAGAGAACTACATTCATCTGTACAGAATAAAGAGCTTGATATTTAGCTCTCCAACAAGTGTTTCTGTGCAAAATGCCCTCCTTGTAAAATGAAAAACATCTCGACATGACCATTTAGTAATGTGCATGTACAGTAAGTAATACCAGAAAGAACCATTTAGTCTATGGTCATATCAAGAGATTTTTATTTTAGAATGAAATAAAAGGAAAAATTCATATGTTGAATGGGACACATTGCACAGAATTGCCCCATAGATCAGTGTACAGGACCAAGGTAAACCAGGTTTTAATTTAGTCCACTTTTTTAAAGGTAAAGACCAGTTTTGGTAACGCCCCCCTCTCAAAAAATGAAATGGAAGCTCTCATTACCATGCAATCATGTGAAAGAATATGTTTAGACTAATACGTGATACAAATTTTGCCGGAAAACCGCCTACCGGTACTAATTTATATATTTGGTAAATTATTATATCTATTGGGACCAAATAGATATCGCGCACGTGCACGCACGTGTCGGGTAGTCCCATATACATCTTTCTGTGTACAGTGCTTGTAACTTAATTTACCAAGACTGCATGGGCCAAATTTCTTATCATTTTGATGATTCCAGAACCTTGCAGTACACACCAATACTTACAGTATATGCTAGATGATCGACCCTTTTCTGATCGATTCCACGTTTCTTTCACAATGCAATCGCATGACCAGAACTGGTCTTTATCTTTAATACACACCAGAGTGTAAACAGAATCATCATGTACCTGTAGAGGTGCAATGGTGTAGTGTTCATTCACTTGACTCTAAATATTAGGGTTGAGGGTTTGAATTCCAGAGCAGTATTAATCCAAATTTGGCACTCCCCACCCAGGTGTAGACGGGTACCTGGCAATTGCTGGGTAATAATTAATTGCAGGGCTTCATGAAGAACAGCATGCACTGATGCTCACGACTCTTCCCTGAGTAAACAAAATTATTCATGTTATTATCTATTACCTGGATTCCTTGTCACATGTTGCAGCATGGAGAGGTAGTCGGCCACTCTTGTCCACTAATGTTTGCTTAGCTCCGTGACGTAGCAGGCATACAACACCTTCATACCAGCCCTGTAATACACACAATAGATGGAGGAAGAAAATACAGCTATAAATTAAAGTCATCCTAGTTTACAATTAACATACAGAGCCTCAAAAACCCACTGCAGCAAAATACAGGTATTGTACTTCTGGGGCCTTTGTTCCAACGCATGCATACAATATTTTTTAGTCTGCCTTGCCATTCATTTACACATTTTAAATAAAATGGCTTTGATTTTGGCCGTTTTTTCCCTTTTCTCTTTTCGTGTATTTTTGCAGTTTACTGCTTTACTTATTAACAAGGCTTTACTGTTCATTGCTTGTTCATTTTTTACTGGCTAAAGGGTTGTTAGAGATAAGATCATACACTGAGATACATAAATAAGCATTACAATCTTGATTTCTAAATCTCTAAAATAGGAAGAAAACTACTTCACTACTAAACTAAATCTATATTCATTGAATTATATAAATGTTATATTTATCAATGTTACAATTTTTACAAAATTCAATATTCATGTACAGATTCAGCTCAAAAAATAAAACTACACCTGCAATGAAACAGAATCAGATGCCCTTGAAATACATCATCCTTGAAATACATCATCTCTGAAGGCCAATAAGGAATATAGAAATCTGAATTTATCTGAAGGGACAAACCTGTGCTAATCAACATGAAAGCTAAAAGCAGAAATAATTAATTGAAATCCCCCCCCCCTCCTCTCACCCACGACTCCCATTTCTGAGGTGGCACTTTCAATTCCCTCACTTCCATAGTAACGGCACACATCATGAACCTAACCATATATGAAAGGAGCTAGTCATTTAAAAACACATATGAATTAAAAATAACTCCTCCTCCTCGAAAAATGAAAATTTAATTGGTAATTTAAAACAAAAATGCATGACCTTTCTAAATTAGTGGAAAGGAATAAAGGATGAGAACAAGTGGCTATCAACTTTCAAAGATGAAAAGGGGTTTTAAAAAAAAACCTGATCGATTCCAAAAATATCAGGTCAAGGTCTATTTTTACTACTCTCACGTGACTATGCACACATCACCTATCCTTCTTGTCTAGATTTAAGTGATTTTATTCCTGAGTATTTCTGAAACCTGGTATAATTCCGTAGAAAACCTATGATTTTTTTTCTGTTAGAAGTGGTATATTTGATTATCAAATGAGGTCAGGTTGACCCACTGACTTCTATCTAGATTATCTCGTTTCTATAGAGCTTAGCCATGCGGTTCCCATAGACGATGGGTTAATTCTCTCTACTCCATTCTCTCTACCACTGATACGGTGTCAGACAGTAGAGGGCGACCTTCCTGCCACACTGCACAGGTCAGCACATGCACAGATACCATACCGGGGTAAGACGATGAGACAAGGTTTCTTCCGGCTTTCATAGAGAGCGTACAGCAGTGCATGTCCACAAATTCCTGATTTTACAAAAACATTGTTCAGGTTTCATGAAGTTCCTATGTATCTCACTTTACTCTACAAGATGAGACAAACAAAGAAATCAAAACACTAAAAAAAGAGCCCTATCATATAGAGCAAACAGAAACGAAAATTGGATGAAAAATGACGAAGAAGAAGCAGTTTTGAGATTGAGGATGGACGACGGACACCATGGCAGGGCATATTAAGCTCATCGGGGGCCAGAGGTGCTAAAAATGCAATGAATAAGGTTTACCTCATAAGCAGCCAAACAGAGTGGAGTTCTCCCCAGAGCGTCTTGGGTGTTGATATTTGCTCCCATCTTCAGTAAAAACTTGAACATGTCCAGCTCCTTGCTCAGAACAGAATGGGACAATGGAGTCATACCTGCTGACATCACCAGAAAATAGAAAAGATGAAGGTAAAAATCCGTAAAATGCTTTTACTGCGTGATTAACAACCTGAGGGTGTTTCATATTGCTGTTCGTAAAGTTTCGCATGACTTTACGAACGATTTGAATATGAAGTGCCAGATAGGATGCCCAAGGTTTTCCTGATGTTTTAACAAAGTGTGACTATATTTCCAATAACCTCAATTAAATTATGGCAAAAAATATACTTTGCATTAAAAATGATTGAGCATCACATTTGGCTTTTCATATTTAAGTCATTCGTAAAGTCATGCGTAACTTTACGGACATCTTTATGAAATGCCCCCCTGGATTGATTTCCACAAGGGCTTCTTTATCATCATAAAATTTCTTCATGAAGATTCATGTTTACTTTAAACGTGAAAATCATTTTATATATTGTAATACTTTCTTACAGCAACAAAATTTTGATTCGCGTTTATCAATAGTTCATCTTGTCACCTAACTGGTGTCTGGTGACATCATTGTGGTGATTTGCTTGCTTATTAATTGTTTGTTCATTTGTTGCTGGAGTTATTTTTTGTTATTCAATTTTTGGTGCTGTTGTTGGTCTTTAGCCTCTGCATACTTAGATCATAAACTGTTGCTGTGTATACATAATGTATGCATTATTGAAACATTGAATGATTGCTGAAAATCAAGAGAGTAAACTCAAGAGGTGCAATCTGGTTTGTCAATGAGGTTGAGGAGCGAGACAAGTGGTGCTAGAAAACGACCTTGAGGCACCCCTTGTGAAATTGGGAAATTGCCTAAGGTGTACCAATTGATCACCTCCTTGTAGATTTGTAGAACAGGAGGTTTAAATTTTCCCCACTTAAGGATCCTGTTGTGGATAGAATTCCAGAATAAAGAAATGTCTCGGTTTGGGGATTTAATGAAGGTCTTCAAGCAGTATCACTGAATGATGTTATTTCAGTTGGTCAGATGTGCCAAATCCCTTAATAAGTTTATCTACAGAGGGTTTGATGAGTTGGAAGTTCAGAGAGATAGAGTGAACACTTAAGATTGCTTTAACTATGTATTCTCACCCTCTTCTATACAATCAATTAACCAGCGAAAAGATACACAGGAGCGGTGAGCAACTTAGCTCTCGAAAGCTCCAAAAGAGCTCTGGTAAAATGAAATACTTAAAGCTCTGGTACGAATCAATAAAATACTTAAATATCACTGTAAGAAAATGACACTATATACAACATCGAATTTCAAAAGAGCTCCCACTATCAGAACAGTATTTTTTTGCACTGTAACAGGCTCACACAACCACTGCATGGTATTAAACACATATATCCTATATCCAATGCTGAAACAAGAATGACATCTTTAACACAATCCCTATCCAGTCAAAAAGCCACAATATTAGTTAGTACTATTATTATCTTAAAGATAAAGACCAGTTCTGGTCATGCGATTGCATTGTGAAAGAAGCGTTGTGGAATCGATCAGAAAAGGTTGATCATCTAGCATATAAGTATTGGTGTGTATATATACTGCAAGGTTCTGGAATCATCAAAATGATAAGAAATTTGGCCCAGTCTTGGTAAAGTGTACAAGCACTGTACACAGAAAGATGTATATGGGACTACGCGACCACGTGCGCGATATCTATTTGGTCCCAATAGATATAATAATTTACCAAATATATCAATTAGTAGGCGGTTTCCCGGCAAAATTTGTATCATCATGTATTAGTCAAAACATATTCTTTCACATGATTGGTAATGAGAGTTTCTATTTCATTTTTTGAGAAAAAAAATTAAGGGCGTTTCCAAATCTGGTCTTTACCTTTAACTGAGGGATGAATACAAAAGTGATTATGTATGATATTTGTCCATAACTAGAAGCACTGTAAAAAATACTTGATTACAGCCCATACATATATCTAAAAATAAATATTTTTTAGCCTTATCAATATACATGTACACACTTACATATATATATATATATATGAGCATTAATTACTCTTTTATCATCATTACGATTTTTTTACACTCATCATAAATTCCTAAACCAAAGCCTCGAATATGAGGTATTCCCTTTATGCAAATCACATGCAAGCTGTGTCTTTTAATAAACATACTTCAATGAGGCATTGAGTTTCAAATAAACTGCTTTAAGAATCATCCAGTTTACACTTCACAGGTAAATTAACAAAAAGCCAAAGGCATCAAAAGTAATATTCTACAAAACGATGAAGAAGCCCATGACGACAGACTGATATTGCAATCAACAGTTTGAGCTATACACACGCGCTAAAGGTCAGCTATATACATGTATCTATAATGGATGCAATTATGAAAATTGGATCTTGATCATTAGTGTGCATGTGATGCTAGCATCAGAATAATTGCCTCATACTCGCAGCATGTATAAATGTACAATGACAAATTCAGGAAGCTAAGGTGATTCATATTAAAGGGACAGTCAACCTTGAGGATTCCATATGAAAAAATGCATTCATTTTTAAATAATTTTGAGCATACAACTGGTTAATCTATTTAAAGCCCCACTGAACTACTTGTAGCTATACTTGCTCCCTCTATATAGAAAACAACGCTTAAGTGGTGCCTGTTGGTCCCCCATGATCCTCTTTTTCTTATGTTAATTGAGAGCTGAGTTGATGAGATAACAACCTGTCAGTGACCATGCTGGGAGGTCTAATCCCTCCTGGCCAAACTAGTGCAGAGGGGCTTTAAGACAAATCATTAATGAATACACGATTTTAAGGATTTTGCATAATGTTTTTCTATGTTACATGTAATCGTATGATTCGGCAGTCCAACTACAATGTATTGCAAGCATACATGTATATATATATATATATATATATATATATAAGCAAATAAGTGTACGCTGGAAAAAATATGTCACACAGGTGTATCTTAATAGATTAAAAACATCATCTGGCTCACTGACAAGGCCAACTGCATGAGGCTGCACAAATTGTAAAATCAAATTTGCTGATCCTATTGATCTAAAAGAATCCATATCTGCTGCTAGTCTGGTTTCCAGGTAAGGTGGGGCTTTTTTCCTTTCAATGAAAAGGATTTAAAAAGAGAAAGTGTATCTAGTCTGAGACCTCTCATTACCTGTCTTTCCGGGCATTTTGTACCGGATGAGCTGGGAAGAGAAATTCTTATTCTCAAGACTCAGTTGACTTATTTTCATTGTAATTTGAGAGGTAATGACCCCATCTCAGTGCCTGGATATAAGACTAGGTGGTTGAAAGTCTTGACATTGCCAGACCAAGCCTGACACCACTCAAAGGAGGTTGAAAAGGCTTTTTAACTAAAAGGCCTGTGGCGTGCCCAGGGAAAACAATTTCTCAATCAGAGAGTTCATTCAGATTTTTTATTTTATTAGTGTCCTTCAATTGTGTTATTCATATTGTTTTCGTATTTACTGGGATTGAGGTAATTGTCTAGTTGCTAGACAATCAAAAATGGGCATCACATGAGCTGCATTTACACTGCAAGCAAAAAATCATCGATTTTTCTCACACTTTGGTGTTTTGTCGGTAGTTGCATTGCATAATATACTGGTTAACACGACAAAAAAACAAAAATTGAAAAAATCTGCCTCTTGTGTGTGGCCTGCCAAAATTTCACAAGTTTTTGCATTGTAAATCTTAACTTTGGTACAATGCCATTTTTCGTCACGTGACCCTCCTCGCTTCTGTGCGCTCGCAGAGTAGTGACAAGTCGCACATGTGCACTACTCCCCCAAAAATCAGTTTGAGCAAACACCAACAGTTTTGTAATGGTTTTACCAGTATAGTGTAAATGGCATTCCAAAGACATTACAATTTTTTTTTTTAATGGTGTTTGGAATGTGCAAATGGGCCTATATATGGTCAATTTTTAATTTCATTCTGAAGGACTTCTGAAAGGTTGTTACACTTGCATTTCAACGGATGGAGACAGAAATAAAGTGCACCATTGGTCATTCTAAGGGTGATAAAACCCATTGCCCTATCTAGGGTTGTTTGTTCCTGGCTATACATCTTCAAAGATAGACGATTATGTCAGGTTTGTGAGAATGGGTTTAGGTTAGGTTTAGGATTAGGCTTAGGGTTGGGGGTAGGGTTAGGGGTAGGGTTGGAGTAAGGGTGGGGGTTAAGTGTAGTGCTGTGTTCAGGGTTGAAATCAAACATTTGTTAGTGTAAAAATGACCACAGAGGAGTTGTTGCCAGAGCGCATGCATTGCACAATCATTTTACAATATCAGAATCGGTGATATACATTTCAAATAATTGTTCAATGAATTTGTATACTATTCCCAGGCTTGTCCTCCTCATTCAATGACAATGTAAATTCTAGAGTGATGAAAAGCAGGCAAATTACATTCACCAAAAATTAGACAGCACAGCCGCTTCCGAACAATCATAGCTCCTGTCAATTAAGGATAATATTTTGCCAAGGTAATACTTGCAGATGAAATAAAAGTATGTACTATAATGGCAGAAGAGAGAGGAGGGCGCTTTTCAACGTTACGACGTGTTTTTCGTCTTCTCCAATCTTGTGCTTACAAAATCTGGAATTTTTCTGTTTTTCATTTGAGACTTCATGTGATTTACTACATAATAAGGAACTGATATAGAAACCGATGTCAGAAATGCAGACTCAAAACTCATCAAGGGGGAGGAACTATACATTGCACTTTCCAAGATCATTCAGATTGACGCCATAGTTGGGATTCAGCAAATTGGTTCACTTTGGAGATTTTATTTGAACTCGCAAGATTCTAGAATCAAGCTTATCACTGAGGGATTAGAATTACGCGGAAATACCATCCCAATCTACGACATTAATCCATTCACTAAATCTAGAGATGAGAACCTAACAAGGGTTTCCATCAAGGATGTGCCACTCTCAGTGGATGATTGTATGATTAGAGCGAGAAGAGGGCCACCACATGTCAACATGTCAGAACGACATCGTATGCAAATCGTGCAAGAAAACCGGGCATGTTATGAGCCAGTGTCCTGAACGCGAGACGAGCGTGGGATTACGTAATGCCGATCAGCTGACGACGACAGCTAGCAACAAAGGCACCAGTGTGCAACAGCCAGCTGTCAAGCGACAAAGTACGCTCGCTGACTTCATGCCGAGATCCAACAACGCTTCAGTCGTTACCAGGGCAACCACCGTACCTGACACGCTTCCACCCACATCTGATGAAAATCAGAAAGAACCACCAGCGATCACTCCTGCGCGAGATGAAGATGTTCGTCAGGAGGACGACCATCAGACATCTCACTCCTCTGATGGTGACGATACCATCGATGCTTCGAGCGATAACGATTCAGCCATGTCAGCCGAAAATCCAACCCCACCCAAAAAAACTGCAACAGAAAAACAACAGAAATCTGCAAGGAGAAAACAGAAAGCAACAACGAAAGCTCGGAAGAAGTAAGTGAGCTAAGATGTTCATTCGTTATAGTTACAAGAATACTGACAAAGCGTAAAAACAAAAATCATGAGAGAAATGATATCGTATATGGAACAAAATATTCTCGCGAGTTGACAAATGGATAAGTTTTTTTTCCATTTTCTGTCCCTAAATGTGAGAGGCTTGCGAGACAAATGAAACGAAACAAGATATTTTTATGGTTGAATTACCAAAAGTGTGATGTTGTTTTTCTACAGGAGACATTTTGGTCATCTGATCTTGAGTCAACTATAGTTTCTGAATGGAATGGTAAATGTATATTTAACCATGGATCAAAACACGCAAAGGGTGTTGCAATTTTACTAAGTAAAAATATTAAATTTGAGCTATTAGACACATATTCTAAAAATGATGGAAGAGCAGTCGCTATGAGATATATATACAGAGGTGAATCATTTGTAGGGCTGAATGTATATGCTCCTACCAAACGGACAGAAAAGGATTTTTATTTCAAAGGTCTATTAGATTGGCTTTTAAATTTTAAAGGGCAAAATGATCAAGTAATTGCTGGAGGAGATTGGAACTGTATTCAAAACAAATTTCTTGATTGTGAAGGTTTGTCTAGTGTTTATTTACCCAAAAGGTACTTCACTTTGTTCAAGAAAAAATTAGGTCTAATTGATATTTGGAGAAAAGTTAATCGGATGAGAGGCAATTCACTTGGAAACAAGTATCCTTAAGATTATTCTCACGTCTAGATTATTGGCTCGTCTCTCGCCAAGTATGTGACTCTCTTTACTCAACAGATATTAGACCTGCTATCAAATGTGACCATAATGCGGTCTCTTTGAAAATAAAAACTTCAGAGGAAGTACGTGGGAGAGGTTATTGGAAAATAAACAACCAATTGTTAAACGATACAGTGTATAAAGAAAATATCTCGAATATAATTAGAAAGGTTAAATTGAATGATTCGTTATGTGTACAAATGAAATGGGAAATGTGTAAAGTGAAAATTAAAGAATTTTCTATGAAATATTCAAAAGAAATTAGAAAAAAGAGAAGAGTGATTTATGAAGATTTAGAAAAGAAATACTGTTTATTGCAAAAGGAAGTAAATAAGAACCCCACTGAAGAAAATATGCAAGAGTTAAAAGATGTTCAAAATCAGGTTGATAAGTTTTTAACTGAAAAATGTAAAGGAGCTTTCATCCGTTCGAGGGGAAAATGGTTAGAAGAAGGGGAAAAATCAACTCGTTATTTCTTGCAGCTTGAAAAAAAAATGGTATAAAAAAGGAAATTGATTGTATAGAAAAGTCAGGAAAGAAATTTGTTAAACAGGAAAAGATATTACTAGAAATTTATAATTATTACAAAGATTTGTATAGTACAAAAGGTAGTACCGAAGAAGAAGAATATATTGAAAATTTTGTTCGTAATGTTCAGTTGACAACTTTAAAAGATAATGAGGCACTAAGCTGTGAAGGTGACCTTACGGAAAAGGAATGTGCAGAAGCGCTGTCTTCCATGCATTATAACAAAGCACCAGGAAGCGACGGCTTGAGTGTAGAGTTCTACAAATGTTTTTGGTCAGAGGTAAAATATTTAATAATAGATTGTTTGAACTACGGATATGGTAAACAGTGTTTGTCACCAAGTCAAAGGCAAGCTGTTTTAACATTGTTGTATAAAAAAGGAAATAAAAGAATTTTAGATAATTGGAGACCTATATCCCTCTTAAACGTAGATTATAAATTATGTGCACAAGTTTTATCAAAACGATTACAAAATGTTATAGGTGGTATCATTTCCACGGATCAAACTGGTTTTATTAAAAATAGGTCAGCAACAGAAAATGTCAGACTGACTCAGGATGTTATTGATTATTGTTTAGATAAGAAGTTGCCTTGTATTATTATGTTTCTAGACTTCAAAAAAGCATACGATAATGTTAGCCACTCATTTTTACTACGAGCTTTAAAGAAGTTTAATTTTAAAGGTTTTATTAAATGGGTTCAATCTTTGTATAGTAATGCAAAGGGAAAGGTGATGAATTACAGGTGGATGTCCAAGTCCTTCTCTATTAAGCAAGGGGTAAGACAGGGATGCCCATTGTCTTCTTTACTTTTCGTTATTGTAGCGGAATTTCTAGCATGTAAGATCCGACAAAACGAAGATATAAAAGGAATTGATATATTAGGTTCTGCACTGTCCGAATTAAAAGTGTCTCAATTTGCAGATGACACAACAATTTTTGTAAATAGTTCAGAATCATTGATTAAGGTTATGGAAGAGGTCAGAATTTTCGAGCAGTGGCAGGATAAGACTAAAGTAATGAAGATCAATACAGATTATGTGAATGAAGAATGTAGGGAAAGTACTGAACAACCAATTAAATATTTGGGAATATATATTGGGAAAAATAAAAGGGAAAATGAACGTTTAATTTGGGATGAAAAAATACAAAAAATTCAAAATATATTGAAAAACTGGAAACAGAGAATATTAACGTTTTATGGTAAAGTGGTTGTTATTAAAGCCTTAATCGTTTCACAAATTGTTTATACGGCAACTGTAGTACCTGCTCCTAATTTTGTTATTACATCATTGAATAAAACTATATATGCTTTTCTTTGAAGTTCAAAAAGAGAAAGAGTGAAAAGAAATGTTTGTATAAATAAACAGTTAGATGGTGGTCTTGATATGGTAGACATGGAATCGAAAATAAATTCTTTGTATTTATCTTGGATATGCAAATTATTGGATGAACAAACTTGTAGATGGAAATCATTATTCAGATATTGGATTGACAGGATTGGAATTTTTCCAGATATCTTACGATATAATTTAAATAAGAAAGATATGAAAATGCTGTGTATACAAAAAGGACTGCCAGAGTTTTATCAAAATCTTCTTGTTGCATGGTCAGAATTTAAATACGAAGTTTAGTTGAGGTAACAGAAATAGAAGAGGAGATGTTATGGAAAAACAGTCATATTAGATTTAAAAATTCTACATTATTGTTTTCGAAGTGGTACGTAGCTGGAATTTGTAAAGTAAAACACGTGATTACAAACGGTAGTTGGAAAGACTCGATTAAATAGTAAAGTTGGTATTCATCAATTATTATTTGAGTTCGAATACGCAAAATTGAAGAAATGTTTCCCATGCTATTGGTTAAATAAATTATGCGTTCGAAAGAATGTTCACTTAAGTAGTAAACAAAACAATTCAAATTTGATAGAAGTAGCTACAGGAGATTTTGTTGATATATCTAGTTTCAAGATGAAACATTATTATTTATCCCTCCTGAAACAAAAACTTAAAAACCAATTGTTACACGATACTGGGGATATTACTTGAATTTACCTTTTCTTTTAATTGGCAAAAGTATTCAATTTTAAATTCCAACAAATAGGAAATAATAGGATAAAGCAAGTTAATTTTAAAGTATTGCATAATATATTTCCATCAAAACATAATTTATGCAGATGGCGTATAATGGAAAATGACCAATGTGATTCATGTAAAGAAACAGAAACTACTTTTCATGTCTTGTTAAAATGTAACAAGGTTAGAGTATTTTGGAAAATTATTGAAAACTTATATTATAACTACTTTCATGAACAAATAAATATTAATGAAAAAGCATTAGTTATAGGTTATTTCATTGAAAAGAAGAAAAACTTTGTGATAAATTTCATGTTAATTTTAGGACAATACATGATATACATAATGTATATCCAACTTGTGTGATGGTAAAGAATACAATAGTAATAGTCTGTTCATTAATTTCAAATTAAAACTACGATATTATATAGCAAATAAACAAAGTTTTTATTGACAAAACTCAAAGAAATTTTTCAAAAAATGTTAAGGTTATAACTATTTAATTACTTTTTTGTCTTTTTGATTATGTTAAAATGTAAATTGATGTAAATATATATGAAATGTGAAATATGTGAAATAAAACACCTCGGTAAGAGGACAAGGAAAAAAAAATAATGGCAGTAGTGTATGGGCCCACAAAATTATTATTCAAGACAAAACAACCGAGCAATTACTTTTGATAACCAAGTAACATGCTCTGAGTCTAAAAAGATGTAGATGTAACGAACACGATCGTGCAAGCAATGTCGTAATTTCTTTTGAAATGAGACAGTAGGCATCTATCAACTTTCCCGTATCCTGTAACTAAATATCGCCGTATTGTAGCTCGATCAGAAGGACTTTGTAGGTTGTCGTAACAAATGAAGAGTGAATTTAATATCCCGAGAGGATATTAAATCTTGAGAAAAGATCCAAGTTCATCAGATACGAGACGTCCCTTCATACAACATTATTACAGGCAGCTCACTATTAGCTGTATGAAATTTAAACATCCTGACAGTTATATCAGAACTAAGAGTCTCAGCTGTTCACGGAGTTGAATAATTATGTGGTACTTGTTAAGAGTTGTTAGCTGTCTAAGCTTAAATAACCAGGAGTTACACAAATATAGCATGTACTCACTTATTTAAATAAACGTTAAGGTAAACCACAATGGCAAATTATGTCACTGTAACTTTGTAATCATGAAATATATATACAAAACTCCTCCAAATGCCCATCAAATACAACACATCAGGTAAGACCTGACTGCAATCCGATTTTGGGAAGAACTGTAATCATTGTGTAATGCCATAAGATCTGAAAGTTTAAAGTTACTTAAAACATGCATACTATTCAGGTTGACTGCGGAATATGTGAACGAACCTTAACGTAGGTCTATCATGTAATCGGCTTGACATCACTCACTATGAACATGACGGACAAAGAAAGAGGACAAAATATACAATTCCTCATTCTACCCTCAACAATTGCTGTGGTAGACAAGGGAACATCCCTTCACTGCTATTATGTAAAATAAGTAGAACGGGTGAATATGCATGTTACACCTGTTCTACACATTTTTACATAATAGCAGTAAAGGGATGTTCCTTTGTCTACCACAGCAATGGTTGAGGGTAGAATGAGGAACTGTACATTTTGTCCTCTTTCTTTGTCCATCATGTTCATAGTGACTTTAACAATCTGCAACAGATCAAGCTTTTCCGCTGAGCGCGAGGCCAAAAATACACAGCAATTATGATTCCAGTAATCGCATGATACTAGAAAAATGGTCAATCAGGGGTATTATGCTTGCACTTCGAATTTCCTATCTAAAAATATATAATTTAGTTTAAAAATTGATTGCATTCGCATTGTATAAAGGGCAGTATGTGGGTTTAATACTTCAAGAAAACTAAGCAAAGGGGTTTCATAATCCATAATAAATCATAATACCTTTACCCTTTGTGAACTCCACTCACAGATATAACAGTATGTTGAATGCTATACAATATTTATGTAAGTAGTACAAATAATAATTACATCATGCATATTATTTACCCCTTGTAAATTTGATGTTTTTGTTTTGTTTTTCATAACTCAAGAATTAAAGGTGGGTTGGTTGAATTTAGGGCGTCTGTTCAATACTTTTAGATGTAAGTTTTAATATGTCGAATTCTCAAGAAACATACATCAGGACAAATCAATTGTTCACTCACTTAAAAAATTACAAAACTTGTTGAGGATATAAATAATTTTAGATGTTAACTATACATGCATGTTCTGTACTTCTGTTGTATTCTTGTCTCAAAAAAGTAAAAATCTTTGAGTGACCGGTTTTACCATACTCATTTCCCCCCAATGGACTGTAGTGTTATGAAAACCGTTAGGAAAACGCAAAATTTGATTTCGATTTCCAATCATAAATATCTTGATAATCAGACGGGCGATCGGCTTGTAAAAGTCATGGGGTTCCTGACTGACCTAAAATTTTATAATTATCATTGCAGCATGAGCTAAGCAAAATCCAGGATTTTGTTTCAGAATCTGAGACAAAGTTACCCAATCCCTTTAATGGAATTCACTCATATAATCCATTGTGTATGCTGCTGCAATGGACTATGCATGTGCATGCTGCTGGCAGAAGTTCGTTAGCATACACCCATTGTAGAGGTGTAATAGTCGAGTCGTTTAAGCACTTGACTCAAACGCACAGGTCATGGGTTCGATCCCCAACACGTAAGTAATTGACACATGACCAGTGTTCTAGCTACAGTGGTCGACACTGGGCAGGCCTTAATTACCAGCAGGGAGGATTTCTGCCGACCATTCCTGATGAAAAACACTGCATGCTTCCGACCGGCACTAATTTCACAAAAAACTGCTTTAAACGTAACTATATGTGAAGAAAAGTAGTACTTACATTCATATTTCTGTCTTTAATCATGTTTTATTTGCAATTGTACAAGAATCATGAATTTCAATTTGACAATAAATGATAATTTTTTAAAGATTTTCAGAGTGTTGTTGTCTAATGTTACGATTGATGAAAGCAGACATATTAAATTTACAGATGTATACGTTACAATACACAGAGATAGCAGCCCAGGCTTGTTCGATTACTGTCCTTATAAATGTTTATTTTTAATAGGGTAAATAAAAAATTCATAATTTTCCAGAATAAATGAATTAAAATACTATAATATATATTTATTTCATTATTCATGTTGTCAAAATTTTCATTTTTGTATTGATTGGGTTTGAGCCGAACTTGTTTTGATCAGCGCCTAGTACGCATGTGTATTGACCCCGGCCGCTAATCGCGAGGCTCTGTTCGGTAGAATGGCTTGTCGCTGGTCCAAGTCAGTGAAGTCACACCCACCACTAAAGAGTCTCTAGCTATAACACGTACTGCACATATGGTAGAAATACTCCACAAGAAGTGGAGATGGTGCACATTGTGCGTAATGACTTTGATGACTGGAGTAAGAATAAATATCTGTAAAGAGCTTAGAGATGGTATTTCATATTAAGCACTATTATATTAATCCATATTATGATTATTATACCACACAGCAGATTTCTGATAGCCCACTTCTAATGCTCTATATATGTTACACTATTACATGACAGAGATTTGTATATTCATCGACTAATTTAAAAAAGGAGAAAATGGGCTATAAATACCCTATTTTAGTAGTTTTTTATCACATAAGCACATATTTTCCAAGTTACAGGCATTTTAATGCCAACGACCTTCTGCTTCATGCAATAGTGCATGTCCGTGTTTAGCAGAATGGCACAGAACCACCTTCTTTCAGCCGCAAGATGAAGTGTTCACGTCAGTGGAATAGTTACCACGTTCATATCTACTGTAGATAAATTTTCTGGGGATGGACTAGTAATGCAATAACTGCTTACATTACTAGTTTGCCACAGTTGTCCAATCAAAACATATACAGTATATTTATGTGGCTTGTGGTTTTAAAACTATCATGGTAATAAATTAACTCATTTAACTCACTTCTCAGAAAGGAGTTCAACCACGGAAGAGCTTTTAAACATTTCTCTCTCTCTCTCTCTCTCTCTCTTTCTCTCTCTCTCTTTCTCTCTTTCTCTCACTCTCTCACTCTCTCACTCACACACTCTCTCTCTCTCCTTTACCTAACTTCTCATGATCATTAAATCTCCCTGAATGTATGTACAGGCCTGAAAGATATCGATTAAAAAAATCAAAGATGTAAAAGAAAATTACCAAATCATTAACACTTTTATGAAACATGTATGTTCCGTGAAGGAGCTTGAATGCATTTGTACATCAATTATTACCTGGCCTAATTATTCGAGAAAAACAATTTCTTGGGAACAAAATGGTACATCTTATGCCATAACAATATACAAGCATATGGTGAAGGATTTACATCACTGACAGTGACTAATGACCAAGCTTCTTTGGTCAGATTATTATTGTCACCATTTTTCTTGTTATTAGACGAAGAAAAATTATTAATTTTACATTGACTTCATAAGTTTCCTAATTTTCTCCCTTCAATAACAAAATGCCTTGATTAAGGGTGAAGTTCTCTCCTTAAGAAACAAAGCTTTACATATACATGTACATTCAGTCAAATGAACATCATTCTGACGTTTAATCAACCCACATTCACAAGTATACATATTAGACCTTGAGCCTGCAAACAAATGAAGCCCCATCTTTTAAAGAGAAAGTCCACCCTGAAATTAAGTTGATTTTAATAAAAGCATGAGAGAAACAAATTAGTGAAATTTTGTGATTTAAAATATGAAAGTTATGAATTTTTGAAGTTGTCATCACTGAGACACAAATTGGAAAACACTGTGGTGGTTCTTGTAAGCTCTTCTCTAATTTGCTCTGAACAGTAAAATTTATAAACTTTCATTTTCTTATAGATGACAGAATAGATTTGTTTCATACAGGGGTTGTATAAAAAGCTATTTGCAGAAATTATATTTAGAGTGAATGTATTTTTTATTTTTTATTTTTTAGTGCAGGGCAAATGTGAGGGGAGCAGCAAGATACGTCACAGAGTTGCCAATTTGTGTTTGATTGATCACACCTTTAAAAATTCATTACCTCCTTATTTTTAATCGGTTTTAGCTCAAACTTTCACTATTAAAATGTTCTCTCATTTTTCTGCTCCTATAAAAACCAACTTAATATCAGG